>JAAAKG020138986.1:0-63654 GCA_010014905.2 Druon quercuslanigerum
CGACCCAGGTTGCTGATCAATCTCTCTAGCAATCACCCCAAGTGAAGATCCTCACAATGTCGTTATGTGAGGTTCCCTACTTGGGTCCATTAGTATCCAAGGTCTTGTTTCAGGCGTCGTTCCCTCTGCTGAGACTCTTCTTGTTAACTATTTTCCGCCATACATTTCTGTCCTGGCATACTTCTCTAGCTTCTTTAACGTCCATGCACTTTTTCATGCAGGCTCTCGTGTTTCTAGCCGTCGGAAAATATCCGAACGTCAGACTATACCTGGCAAGTGTCACGATCGGTCATATGATGGTCTCTCCAGTTCTCTGTAAGAGGACTGCGTATATGCTATGCAGAAATGCAGACTTTTAAGGACTGAAAAACTTCAGGGCCCAACTGAACCTGGATGGGGTAAGAATCTCGTTGGTTATTCGCTGTTTCGGGCCCAGTTGGGCCACAGGCGGCTTTAGTTGCCTCGATGTTGTAGCCCCCTTTTCTCCAAATCTTGAAAAGCTTAAAAAATGTGCTTTGGTCTGATGAGCCAAGGTAGCTTTGTCCGACTCTAAATATCCACTCAAGGCAATTTTAGGGTGCTAAGAATAGCATTTGTATTTCAAGAAAGCAGCTGATCCAGTCTAGTCTACTCTGTTCCTTTATAGGTGTCTGTGTAGAAGTGCCAAATCGCCATAAATAAGGTCTATAGTACCTCCATTTGGCCAGTACTGGCACGTCTGAACCTTTTCTATAGTCTCCTTGCGAAGCTCTTCGAGTTTTCCCTTCCACCAGTGTGTGTTCCCAGCCGTTCGGACTGTAGGCGGTCGAAAATTACTTTTATTAATAAATATACAGGGTTTCTTGAAAATCTTGGTAGCGATCTCCAGGGTATCTACCACTCTGATCGAACGGGCACCTGTGATAGTGGACACTTTAGTTCCATAGAAAGCTGATCCCAGTCCGTTTTTCTTGGATTTCTGGCTTATTTAGGGCCCGCGGATACAATGGATTCCAACTCGAACTCTATCTGTCAGTAAACTGAAAGAGTGGTCTTAGGTGAGGAATTATATCCCTCCAACCACTGGAGGACCATAGGTGGGTCTTGTTGTTTGCCAGAGAACCACCAAGCAGCTCTCACTATCATTTTGTGCAAACTTAACTCCACCCACCTTAAGGGCTGCACCTTCCCAAGGCCTTGCCCTGGTCCCAGCCTTGTGTAGCCAAGCTTTAGCTGCTGAGGCAGCTGAAATAAATACCAAGACCCCTCCCCTACATGTGTACGTCTTGATTTTTAGCTATTTATTTGGGAAACCTATTTAGAGAGCCCTCTAGGTGGTCTTCTTTACGAGCTTAAACTGCTCCACAGTAAGCAGCGATTTTGGATAGCTCACATCCGTCAACACTATTTTTAGGGGTTCAGCCCTTTGAGTGGCTTTATATCCAGCCCACGATGACTTCCTATTCGTCGGCTGCTAGACTGCCATGTGCGTCTTTATGAACACCCCCCCCCCCCGGTGTCCTAGAGAGAAAGATTAAAAACCCCGCATGAAGGGGTAAGACTAATTATCCGTGGAGGGCGTCTCGTGTCCCCGAGATGGCGTTAGGATACCCTTGTAACGTCTAGGTGCCAGAGTGCCAAAGGGCACGATCATTCTACACTTATGGCAAAGGGGGATGGTCAAAATGAGCGAGACACTCAATAAATATCCTGCCCGATTTCAACAACTGGAAACTGATTCGGGAGGGTCCTCGACCCAGGGATCCAGAAGGCCCATGTTTGCTAGGCTCCTTCACCCTTTTATCATACTAGAATGATGCATATCAGGAGAGCTTGTTTATAGGGATGTTTTTCATATCACTCGGGAGAGCCCGTTTATAGGGGTCCTTTCATCCATATCCATACATATGCAGTATTGAGGTCCATTTGACCCTTATGTCCTACACGCTTAAGCCTACTTACCAATTGCAAGGTTTTACAGGCCCTAGTGGAGGTTACGTATGAAGATCTTACATTTATTTAAACTCTCAATTATTCACTTTTTATACGTTCCGCTGTCATAGGAACTCCTGAGGAATCAAACATGTTTAGTCTTCATTATTTTTTTATAAAATTTTTGTTTCCTAAAATAATAAATCTGTTCGGTAAATTATAAATTCATGTTCATGTAGCATTTTTTGTATTAAGTTTTTTCGCCAGTTAAGCGTGCTTAGGACTTTTTAAATTAAAAACCATCCATTGACAACTGTCATTTGGTATTTGTTAATTAACGTATATTTAAAACACGAAATATTTTGTATTATGTTGAACTCTATTATATGTTGAATGCATTTTATATTATTTTCCTTACTACCTTCTGGACTTCTTATTAAGATATTGCAAAATAAAGTACTTTCATCCTAATTATTATTTCAATAATAATTATATAATTACTCATTATGCAACAATCTTTATCTTTAGTAATTAATGGCTAAAAATCAATAAGCCCCGTTTTTTTCGACTTAGGCGTTCTCAAAAGGTCAATAATTGACGAAACTAAATAGGTCCAAATTCACACCAATGTAATATTCGATCATTAATAATCTGAGTGTAAAAGTTCTACATTCACAGTGAAACTATAGGTGCTATCAAGAAACAAATAGAAAAACTTTCTTTTTTTAAATTCAAAAAACTTCGCTGTTCGGCGTTTCATCGCATTCTGGGTTGTTTAGCTGAAAATTAGCCTTTTTTATAGCATTATCGACGTTTTAAACAAAAATCATTATCTCTATCTAATAGCGATTACAGGCCATTTTGCGGAATTTCCTGAGAACATTTAATTTGTTTATACATTTTTTAAAGCATATAGTGTGGTTTCATGGAAAACTTGAATTTTTAATATTCTTATTTATATTTTTCATTCCTAAAGCCATATATATTAGTGATAGAAGGCCAGCTAACAAAACTGAGCTGTTTCTGTAGGCTGCAAAAAGGTGCACGTGAATTTTAAAAATAATTTTGTTGCGACTTTAATACTAAATAGATGCTACCTGATTTTTATAAAATGACTGACTTTATTTTTAATAACAAAATAGTTATTTTGATGGCTGTTCGTAGGAAGTTTCCATAATTTTGCAGTAAACCGTTTAAATGGTCCATTTTGTGTATAAATAGTAACCACACGTGTTATCCTGTTTTTTCCTGGATGGGTTTCGGTTATTCTTAGAAGTTTCCACTTCGTTGGTAAATGATTTCATCTGGAATAATTACTATATCGTTGATCTCAAGTCCTTTCTCAATCTTTCATCATTTGGAATTAGCTCGCATAGAACTGACACATTATCGAGACAATCGATTCCTTAAATTTTGAACCATTTATTGTCATAACTGCCATCTACTTAACTAATTTTTTTAACATCGATTAGGTTCACATCTGATATATTTTTTATTCATTCTTTAATTAAGGAGTGCCTTAAAGTTAAGGCCTCAAGCTGAGAAGGGTCTGATGAAAGTTGACAAATTGGCCTTGAATTCACGCAGCTTTCTACTTATGTCAATGATGTACTGAATTCTTCAAAGGCGAGAAACGTAGAACCGATCGCACGTTTAAATTACTTTTGCAGGACTTTATTCCTGCTTCCAATAAGCCACTTATATGCGGTGCTCCTGATGTTATGAAACTGACTTCCTTCTGACCCACTGACTTCCTTCTTGACTCAAGAGATCAGTGAAATAATCATTTTCCTTTCGTAAAAATTCATAAAGTTTCCTGAGGTCTCGATGAGCATCTGTAAAGTTTGTTTTGTATAACCTGACAATGCTCGTAATGCTGCCAATAATGCTTCTGATGTCAATGCAGAAACTACTTCTAGGTGGTTAGTCATAGCAGCTGAGCAATTAAAATTTCGATTTAAGATTTTTCTATCTCTCTACCACAACCCTTGTGGACTAAGGTGATAATTGGCATACCTTAGTCAACTCGAGAAACAAAAAATGGACTACTTGTTTAAACTCGTTTCCAGGGTAGCTGAACCATGAGTTGGTTAATTCTAGAAGGCTGGAACGTGTTGCTGGAAGTGGAATAGGTTTTAATACAAAAAGTCCAATCTGTCCTTGATAATCGGCCACCCAACTCTAAGAATTACTGATGATTACGGGGCCTCGTAGGCCGAGTTGATGACATAGCTAGCAATAACTGATAATATTGCTCTCTTTGTTCATTTGGATTTTATTTCCCAAGCAGAAAAGTTTAAATTGTCTGTAGCTGACAGCCAGTGTAGCCCTTATATCTTGATTTTTTCGTGGGTATCAATATTGAATTAAACTATAGTCTCTCGTTGATTAACGGGAATCGATTACAATACGTATTTTGAAGTTGAACAAAATTTGTAGTTCAAATCCTCCCAAATTCATTAAACCGATTAGCTGCTGGATCAACTTCTTTGCTTCTACTTCAGTGTTTGAACCAGCCAAGAAATGATACACGTGAGAGTCATGGAAAACAATTGATGCACATTTCTGGCCGTACGTTGCACTTTTTAATTGCAATTCTTAGAAAGGTTCATTTTTTGAAAATGTAACTAGAATTCGTTAAATCTAAATCTTAATATAATGTCAATTAATTTATCCTGCAATGTGGGTCGAACTAGCTGAATTTCTTTTTAATAAAGCCCGGAGATTGTTTTTTAATGATCCATGAAAGACTGCATGCAAATTAGTTGTCTGACATACTTCTCTGAGTACACCATAATTTGGTACATATGCAACATCTACCAATATATCTAGTAATATATGTAGATATTTGGTATATATGGGGACATTTGCAAAGATAATATAAACATAGATGCGGTACGGGCTTAGTTACCTGCGATAAATATAGACGGCGCGTTCTACGAAAATTTGTTACGTTTCGCGCAGGTCTAATGGCAGGGAGCTTTATCGGGACTGTATGGAGGCTGGCAGTGCTGCGCAACACTGTGTTTCAGTAAATACTGCTGCACAAGGTTTGAGGCGTGCGCTGGAGCATTGTTGTGATGAAGAAGCCAGTCACCGGTTTCCCGAAGTTGCGATTGTTTTCTCCTGATTGCATCAAGCAATCTTTTCAGAAGTTAAACGTAGTACTCTTTGTTGATTGTTTGGCCTGTGGAAGTATATTTGTGATGGACAACGCCCTCATAATCGAAAAAACAATCAACATTGACTTGATGTTGCTTCGACTTTGACGGGCTTTTTTCGGCTGAGGCTCGGATGAAAGCATAACCATAAACCCATGTTTCATCACCAGTAATAAGCTTTTTAAGAAAGTTTTCATTACTAATGATCATTTCGAGATTGTCCTGAGCGATTTCTAATCGAAGGTTTTTTTGGTGGTCTGTGAGCAGTGTCGGGAATTTCGACAAACGCAGAAAAGTCTATGTAAACAAATACACGCTGCACGAAAAGTAATTCATTTTATCGATATCTCAGGCTACTGACGAGATGGTTAGGAGTTGCTAGTGACGTTCGTACCCTTCAGAGGTTGCCTGAGTCTCTCCGCGCAAACATGAACGTAGGTCGGATAATTTTGAGACAGCCCTCGTATAACCAAAATATACCAACATAAAGTCAAATCTGAATAATAGTAGAGATAATTAAAAATGTATGAACATTAACTTCGGAGCTGAGTTTAGATGACGCTGGATCCTCCACTAGACTGTCGGTGTAAAAATAGAAAATCAAGTACAAATCGATACATATTGTTTGAAGGACGATTAGCTCTCTAAAAGTTACGAAGCAGAAAAGTACCCTTTCAATTTCATATAATAGAACTTTTAAGTAATTAAATTTAAATGTTATTTACCATGATTTTATGTTTTTGGGTTAAATTTTTTACAAAAAGGATTAACGTAAGCAAGTTTATATATCCAGGCTTTTATCTTAAAATAATGGAAGCTTACAGCATTGTGAAAGTGTAAATTCAAAACTATAAAATTGTAGACAATAAATGTTAAATTTTATTATATGACTGTGAATTGGTTTTAATGATTTTATAAATTATAAAAAACAATTATTTTCAAAAGATACAGCTTTAAAAACATTTAAAATAAAACTAAACCATTTAATGTTAAAGGATTACAACTGGAAGCTAATTAAATTTGATATAAAATTGTTTAAATTAAAAATTAAAAATATTTGAAAATTGAGATTCTTGTTCAACATTAAATACTGTAATTGTTATATAATTGAGCAATTTCATTTCAATTACTGAAGTTACATTAACTAAAATCAGAGTGAGTCAAAGAGTTTACAGGTTTCTTACTTGTTTAAAAAATATTCGTAACCAATAATTAATTTTATTTTGTAATATAATTTGTTTTTTGAGCTTGGTGCTTTCATTAATTATAGTCATGATTGAAGTTTCGAAATATCAAGTGTAAAAGAAAATTTTATTTAATTAATAATTTAATATTAATTTAAATTAATTGATTTATTCATGTAAAATTGATCCCTAAGAATATCATGTATGGAGAATTATTACTCTAGTGTACCCACCCTGAGAAATTAATCTCTCTGATCCAACTTATACTTGGACAAAGTATAGTCTTACGAGGTATTACGGCTTCTTTATAATGTCTTTTTCGTAGCAAACAAACTCATGCTACAATCAATATTGGCAGAACGCTGACGATACCAGGCACCTTGCAGTATCATGCGTTCAATTCCTACCAAGATCGGGACTTGCAGTTATAGACATTTTCAGCTACAATGGAGTGAGATTTTTCTCAATAACAAAGAAAGGAATAAATCGTCCAAAAAATCGAAGGCAACAAAAAGAAACACAAAAAATCCATCTATCAAAGAAACAAGATCAAAGACAACGAAAATACTTCAAAAATATCTGTCAAAAATAGATAAGTTAAGAATTTGGTAATTAAGAAAAAGGCAGATGAAAGCAAATTAGATTTGAAATAGCTTTTAAATACATTTAAGGCAATGAAAAAATACTCATAATAAAAATTTTTCTACTTAAAACAGATTATGTTTAAAAAATACACTTAATTTTATTGAAATTTGTTTTCATTTTTTCTTAAATCGAAAATTTCCTGCATTTGTCACAAAAAATATAATGTGCAACAAGCACTTAAAGTAGAAATTTGCAATTCATGTGAAGTTTACAGTACTTGTCACTGGCGCATCTTCAGGTCGTTTACGGCTCGTCTTAGGCTCGTTGAGAGCTCGCTTCCAACTCGCCTATGACTCGCCTACAAATTCTCTTCGATGCGCATGTGGCTCATGCAAGAAACTTCACACTCGCATGGTATTGCTTACGTGTTGCACTTTTAGAGTAATATCTTGCATAATATTCTATTTCCCATTTCTTAAATGATGGTCAGAATGTTTGTCAGAAATATATAGTTAGTGAACACGAGCTTCATTTCGGGAACATACTAAAAGTTTATCAAAAGTTGATGCAATTTTACAAATATTGCAAAGTCAGGGTGGCTAAAACATGCAGGTAACCACAGACATATAGTAAGATGAACACCGACAAGATTTTATTATTTTTGGACTCCGTGAGTGCTGAAGCGTAAAGATCCGTTAAAAAGTAGAGATAGTATATTTAGACGATAAATAGTACACTGTCACTAATGAGAATATTACAACATTTTTCATCAATTACATTTATACACATATTAAAATTTTTCCAACCATCTATAATTTTTACATTCTCATTCATAAATGTAATTCATCCGTCCAAATCTGTCTGATTATCTGTAGTGGTTACCTGAATGTTGTTTTCCAGGAAAACTTTTGAATGATTTGTTCAATCGAGTCAGCCTTCAAATACAATTTTTTAGTTTCAGTAAGAATTAATCAGACCAAAATTCAAGAGTTAGAGCATTTTCAATGTTTAAAACAAACATTTCTACGAATTTCAGAAATTTTTATCAAATTTTGTGGTACATGCCAGAAAGACTTGCAAATTATCTTAAAGCATTTTTAATAAAAATAAAAATGTAAAGAGTGATATGCTTTTTTACTTTTTTAAAATGTTTTAATGTTGTTTTTAGATAGTTATTAATCAGATAGATTAGCTACATTGGGATATTTTGAAAACGCATGGAATGACTTTCAATTTTTTTTTTGAACTGAATCGAAATTTTTGTAAAGTTGACTTAAAACCGAGCTTTGAAATAACTTTATCAAAGCCTATGTTGCAATGTCTTAGTCTAGTCAATTAAAGAAATATTATTTTTTTTTATAAACATTATATTGAAAAACATATCTATTTTTTGTAGTTAGTTCCATTTGGTCTAGAACGCTATATTACTTTACATTACTTCACTTTATTACTTAACTTTAACGCGCGAGAGCATGCATTTATATTCGCTATGTAAACTGCATTATGGAACAACATGTTATTCCTTCGAATTGTAACCTTGCTGCGTCAAAGTAAACTTTCCTTATCAATGATGAGACTCGTTTATTGACTGTGTGTAATGTCAAAAATAAAAGAGAGCTAAATTTTAAAGAAATTTTCCTGAATTGATTCACAAAAACAATTTTTGCGTCAAAGTAAACTTTCCTTATCAATTATGAGACTCGTTTATTGACTATGTGTAATGTCAAAAATAAAAGAGAGCTAAAT
The DNA here is from genome assembly GCA_010014905.2 of Druon quercuslanigerum. Lineage (NCBI taxonomy): Eukaryota > Metazoa > Arthropoda > Insecta > Hymenoptera > Cynipidae > Druon > Druon quercuslanigerum. The sequence goes on from JAAAKG020138986.1 coordinate 8,588, forward strand.
TTTAAAGAAATTTTCCTGAATTGATTCAAAAAACAATTTTTTGTAATAATGACAAAAAAACTATTTTATTTCTTTAACCACCTTTCCGTTTTGACAAAACTATACGAAGTTATTCAAAGTATCATCAAAATGTAAAGAAATTCTTCCAAATAAAATCTAGAAATTCAAAAATGTGAATTATTTTGTAAATTTTTTCATTAATTTGCAACGTGTCTTCCCTGAAACTCTGCCAGAGCTTCAGCTGATCAGGATCCTGAAATCCTTGGGGACAGAGTAGTCGTTCAAAATGACTCGGAGGCCGGCACTTCCACTTATTACAATCTACATTTATCAAATTATTTTATGAACTAATGCATGTGACTGTTTGTGCGTGTAGCGTTAGTATTGATTCCCGGAAGATATGATATGATGAGCGCTTTACCACGATGTACCGCAATTAAGAGGCGCAGTGCGTGTAGCCGCCCGAACGTTGCACTTACAAATGCAAGGACCTGGACGCGATCCCGCAGGCGGATACCTCCTACGTTTCCTGAGCGAAAAGAAACTAACATGCATGAGCTTTAGGACAGTAAAACAATTAGTCGGTGGGGATGAACTCTCTGCTGCGACGCGGACGGGATGGGCCTGGCTGGTGATCCCCCGGCTTGGACGCGGCGCCTTCTACAATCGAGGAAAGTTCGGGTCGGTGGGGTGCGGTAGGGGTCGGCTAGGTTGGCAGGGCGGTCCAATTAAACCGGGGCGCCCTATGTGCACTCCAGCTAGTGTCACCCTTTCGAAGCTTACTGCGACGAGACACGTTCAGGAGCACCTGATGCCGTGTGCCGCCGATAGTGTAAGGTCAAATATGGGAGCGCCCATCGCTTCGACGATGCAGCCGGGTCGCCGAGGAAGGATCTCCTGAGGGTGCCTGAAATAGGTCGCGTTTTAGAGCACCCAATGCCACGACCACCCAATGCCATAGGGAGAGCCTATTCCTCCGTCACTCGAGCCAGCAATCCTCCAGGAGTCTAGGTCGCCGTTTTCCTCTCAGGAGGGTCACTAGGGCAGAATGTGTTCGGGAGCATCCTATGCCACGGTCTATCGGCACCGCTCGAGTTGTCTGCCCGAGAGTTCGGCGTGCTCTTAAATGGCACAGTGCGGCGTGCGGGGTATTGGCGGGTGCACGGTATGATTAGCGGTGCGTCAGCGTGGTGGTGATGTTGGTGGGTGGGGGAACCGAGGGCGATAGTACCGCCTGTGACAGTGGTCGAGAAGACACATTATGTATGTGACGAGTACGAATTGTCACAAATTAATGAATCAGTTGAAAAATATTTTTAAGATTGCAAATTCCTGCATACTTAATTTGAAATTATATTACTTGAGATAGCGTAAAACATTGTTTAGTTGCGACTTGTTGTCAATTATCTTAGAAAATAGATTGCTGATAACTGAAGAAGCTAAGCTGTTTAAGGCGCACACTGTCACACGCTGTTGCACAAACATAAACGCACACAGACGCGCGCGCGCGCGAAAGCACGCGGCATCTAATCTGTTTAGGTGCTTGTGTGTATACCTACTCAAATTGAAGTTGGATCTCGACCAGTCAAAATATTGAATTCTCAATATCGCAAATTACTAATAATAATCTACAATCGTTCTCAACTAAGACATTCTGTTGCATCCTGGTTTGTTTTATTAATTAACGTTGAGAAACTCATATGTTTAAAGTATAATAATGCTTTGGGATCAATTTTAAATCTTCGACGCTGTAGAAAAAATCAAACATGCAATTGAAAACTAATATTTTCGAAATAAATGTATTCGAGGTTTTAGTTGATTTCTGTTATTTTACTTTTCAACCAATAAGTTTTTTATCTTTGTATGATTTAAAATACTTGGATTAAAGAAGAAGCCTTTCCCTGCTTTGAATTCTGTTATTAGTTTAAGTAACGACAATAAAAAAAGTTGTAACTCATAAACCTATTACAAATACAATATCTTTAATTTCAAGTTAGAGTGGAAATTAATTTACGTGAAAAATAACCTGTGGAAAAATGGTTTTTGTGACTTTGGAAAGGTAAAAAATTAAGGATAAATGTCTGAATAACAACCAGATATCTTGTAAAATAATTTATCTACGAAGAAATGGTTCGAACATAGGTTGACGAGGAACAAGGGGGCCATTTTAATGTACCATAAATTTTGACCTTAAGATCAATTTATATGGTCAACTGGAGGTAAGATCCTTTTCTTAAACGAGAACCTCTATTTTTGACTGCGGATTTAGAAAGAGCGGAAAATTTCACGTCAAAAATGACTTGTGGAAAAATGGTTTTTGTGACTAAAGAAAGTTAAAAAATTGAAGTCAAATGCCTAAGAATGTCTCAGAAATGTCTGAGACCAAATGCCCTTTTTCTGAATTGTCTTAGGCCTAAAGTTCATGACGGTTAAGGTGATGTACACCTTAGCATTTCATCGGCTTTTGTGAAGCATCTTGAACCTTTGTTTTCCATGGTCACAAAAACCATCGATGATACAATAAAACGTCACCCTCGATCTTGGTCAACATTTGTTCGAATTTAAACATTTCATACACACAATTTGACATTGAGGTGACAGTAATTTTGTTTTATAGTTATACATTAATAATTGAAAATGAGTGGTTTTTCGTGTGCTGTAGCAAAACGAATGGATAGTTTATAAATAAAAATGGTTCCCAAGCTTTAAGTTGAAACAACTGTTGATTATAGTAAACTATAAATTTAGATCTGTTTTTATGATCGATAACCTAAATACACTAATTGAGACATTATTTTAACTACGTTTAACCTAAAAATTCGAATTCTGTTAAAACACGTTGGTCAAACTGAATTATGGATTAAAAATGTACTTACTATTTTAAATAATTCAAATAAATATATACTTTTGGGTTTAAAAATACCCTGTTCTCCACTACCATTATAAGGCACGAGGGCTGACAAGTAAGTCCAGATTTTCAGAGAATGAGCTGTACTAAATTTGCTTTGACTTTTTCTACGTATATTCTAATGGAAAACAAGGATCAAATATGTGTACACGGGAAAAAAATTCTTGAAGTGAACGAGTGATTCGAGAATATACTAAACTCAGAGAAAGTGTCTGCTTAGATTAGGTAAAAAGTTTAGTTAGTTTAAGTTAACATACAGGGTGTTCAAAAAGTCTCGATTCACATAAATATCTCTCCATGTAAATATTTTTTCAAAAAGTTCAAGGTCATTCTTAAAGTACCTTTTCACGAGGAATCCATTGTTGACCTGTAATTTGACCTTAAACTTGATCTTAAAGGTTATTTCAAGGTCAATTTTTTTTTTAAAATGGAAACCCCTATTTTTGACAACGGCAATCGAAAGAGCGGTAAATTTTACGTCCAAGCATGTTCTCAGGTCATGGGTTAAGGAAGACTTTAAACTTCAACTGATGGTTTTTAGGCTTAACTCAGGTATGGGTCGGGTCCAATCAAGATCAACTTCAAGGTCAAATTCAAGGTCACCACTGAATTCCTCGCTAAAAGTTATTTCCAGAATGACCTCGACCTTTTTGAAAAAATATTTATCTGGAGAGATATTTAGGTGTATCGAGACTTTTTGAACAACCTGTATAGTTACTTTATATAAGTTGTTCTCGTAAATCAGTAATTTTGACAAAGCTGCTAATTTCGAGAATTTACTATTTTTGACAGATTATGTATAATATTATTATCTTTAGATTAGAAAAACATGTAGTTGTTACACAAATATATGAAGTCATAGTAGCCAATTTTTTTTACTGGTATCGAGGAAGTGAATTTCCCTGTAACCCGTATAATGCATTTGGAGGTCAAGTTTCTTATTTTTTTCACTTTTCTTGGTATTTGAATATAGTTACCGCCTACAATTAAAAAACTCTTGTAAATTATTATTATCGCAACACAATTTATCTTCTAGCTCCCATTATGCACCGGTGCTCTCTCGATAATTCTTTCATACGCCTATTCTTAATATCTTTGTCATATTCATACTTATTAGGGATTTGACTATACGATATCTCTGGCATATGAAAAATGGTCAAACATATTCATTTTCGCTGATTCAGCGTTTTTTTTCTAAATTCCTTCGTTCGTTTTTCGCTAAATTTTTAGCTAAAAACGGAATAATATCCCCGTCACAGCCTAATTTTCTTCCGTGTAGCTAGACTAATATGGTGGCTATAGAGAGCCTTTACTTCCAGACCTCTGGAAACATCAAGAAAAAAGGCAATAATTCTTATTACTCCTAAAGGTTGATGTGACATATTCATGGTAATAAGAACATGACACGTTGATGAACTCGATTAGAGGGATGTAACAATAAGTAACAAAAAAAAAATATGCTACACTCTGACTAAGGCAGACCATAAAAGCTGCGAGGATTTAAATGAAGGAGAATAGTTCACATCGTTACCAGAGGATAAAATGCATGCACAATATCAGGTTTAAAGTAAAAAGAAAGGGATTATTTTGACGTAAATAATTTCAGATGGGATTATTAAACATAATTTTCAACAAATGACAAGCAAATTTCTCTTCAAGGCGCCGACCCTCGGCCTAATTTCTTTACCCTGAACTTATTAAAGCACTAACCTTCGAAAAATATGGACACACTTGTGGTATAGATGCATCTGAATGATAACGAAAATAAAGCTTGCTAGGCCTCACAATATAAAATAAAAATTAGCCGTGTAACTAAGTATAATTCAAATAGCTAAGATAAGACACCTGTTGAACACATTGGTAGTAAAGCGTACATAATATATTTAATACAAAATATAATGAACTAAAATATATCAGCAAGCCCTCATTGAACAGTTTTAATTTTATGCATATAAAATAAAATTTTACTTTCGAAAAAACGTTAATACCATAAATGTTAAAAAGTTACAAAATTGCAAACGAGAGGTGCCAAGAAGGCCGTTTTTTACCAGAACCGATCTGATTGATACTGCCTGGCACTAATATTTAGTGTGTTCTTAGTATGTTCCTAATTAACGCAGGGCACAAAACTATTGAAAAAATAGCTCAAATTTATGAATTTGCATATTTAATTTATTGTTTTTATTTAGAAACAAGAGAAATGGCTATTTTAAATTAGCTTTACTGTTACAAAACTACCCTTGAACCTACTTGTTGCTCAGTGAAGGCCACCCTAATGATCAAATAATAGATAATCATTAAGTACAGGGGCAAATTTGGATATAATAATTAATTCTAATTTCAATATGTTAACACGTATTGTGGCTTAACTATTAATTGCATTAAATAATTTATTTTACATGCACAGTGACCCATTTTCATGTATAATCTCAAATATCTTCTAAAATACTTTATCCACGAAGAAATGGTTCCGATAAAGTTTCGTCAAGGTCGAGGGGGAGGGGGGGAATTTGACTGTACCATCAATTCTTGACTTTGAGGTCAATTTTCAAGGTCAAATGGAGATAACACTCTTTTCTTAAATGAGGAACGTTATTTTGGACTGCGGATTTGAAAAGAGCGGAAAATTTCACGGCAAGAATGACCATTGGAAGAATTTTTTGTGACCTTGGAAAGGTAAATAATTAGGCCAAATGTCTGAAAAATGAACATATATCTTCAAAATTACTTTATCTATGAAGAAATGGTTGGGAAAAAGATTGACCAGGACCGAGGGCGACATTTGACTGTACCATCAATTTGGACCTTAAGGTCAATTTTTAACGTCAAATGGAGGTAAGACCCTTATCTTAAATGAGAACCCTATTTTTGAAACCTATGAAACATATAAAAAATGTTTTTTTTTAATTTTTTATCTATTTAAGGTCACAAAAACCATATTTCCAGCTTTTGTCAAATCCACAGTCAAAAATGGAGGGTGTAGTCTCATTTAAAAAAAGAGTCTCACCTAAATTTGACCTTGAACATCGACCTCATGGTGAAAGATGATGGTGCAGTCAAATGTCCCCCTCAGCCCTGGTCAACCTTTTTTGAAACTATTTCTTCGTAGATAAAGTATTCTACAAGATATCTGGAATTTTAGATTAAAATTGGTCACCGTGTATATTAGTAAATATTTTAAACGAATGATTATCTACTGCAGGGTCATTATCTACTTTATTCGTTTCAGGTTCGATATGAAGTCAGTATTGTGGATTATTTAGCTTTAAATAGGGTGCTCCGCGCGAGATTATCTCTACTATTGATCTACTATTTTCAAAATATCTACAAAACTATATACAAACTATAAACAAAAGAAGAAATGTGCCTGATGAGAAAGGTACCAGGCTGCTTCTGCATTGGACCAATCGGAAAGAGCGATGGCCGCATCTTCTACGTTAGAGTTTGCACGTAATGATCGTACACCTGTTTTACACTGGCAGTGCCATGATGTTATAGAATTCATTTCGTCTTCTCTACGTATTAAAAATCTTAAGAGAAGTATGTCGCGACTAAATCTGAACGCGTGTTCCATTTTAATATTGATTGTAAAAAGATAACTCGCGCATACGATTTTCGTTTACGTGTTCCTCTATATACGATCATGCTTGCTTTAATTAGTAAGTGCCGAGAGTAAGCTGCTTCAGCTTATCCAGAATTAGTCTGGGGAAATTGGAGACAGCGCTAGCATCTATGGATTGCTAAATCACTCGCTTCTTTGACCAACCTTCCTTTGCAGCCCATTCGTGTAAAAGATTTGGCTTTTTCACCAAGCGGAGCATGCTATCAGCAATGGTCTAATTATCAGAGTTTTCACTGGTACGTGATGGCCGATGCGTTACAAAGGGCAAAAACAATTCGTACGTAGCCTCCAATATTCGGGATCTGACTGTTTGGAACTACTTGGTCTAGTGCTTTTAATTTCCTCTGAAGACAGTTGACGGCCTCTTTAACCCATCGTATTTTTGTAACCATTCAAGACTCGTTAGCCGCAAGACACGTGTGTTTTTAGTCTTTCATGGGAAAATGGGACATCTTTGTAATCAAACCAAAGTGTTCTAAAAGTCGGAAACAATCCCAAACCTCGATATACAAGAAAACCATTGTCAGAAGGTAGGCTTGATAAAAAACCACGAGCTTCTGTCGTTATGAGACGAGTCAAAATGCTCAAATCATTATCTTGACCGTCTTTATGGCCCGAAAACCTCTTGAACTTGTCCGATGGTACTTACAATTATCATAATTTTTACCACCGGTTTTCCTTTATGGATAAAGAAACAGCGAAACTAGTCACTCAGGATATATATGGCATACTCCTAAAAATTTAAGTATAAAGGATGCCATCTGTGTATTCCAAGCTGATGAAATTGCTCTGCATACTCTTCTTTTTGAAATTGTGAACAAAGTATGTAAGTTAGATAAATACAGTACTGTCCGCAATTTCATTAACAGAAGAGCTAAACACGTGTGGTAACACCTTACATTGGTTTAATTTAGGTGATTTTTTATGAACTCAGCAAAAGAAAAAAAGTCAATATTTGTCAGACCGGGTAAAGTGTAGTAATCATCGTCGCTGAGTGCAACAGGTAGATCAAAATCTATTCCTTTCTTCAAAGCTAGTCTTCGCAGGTTTTAAATTAAGTTTTTGATTGTTCCAACATAAAGAATAGAGACATCTAACTAAATTAAAATCATATTTGTGGACACTTTTTGAAAATAATCACCTTGAAGGTGTTTCTAACAGTTAATCGAGGACGGCGGAATGAATTATCATTTTTCGACAAATACGTGAGTTCGAGCCTCAGCAAAAAAACGTGCAAGTTCACCTTATTTTTGGCAAAAAACGTATTGCTTTCCAGAAATGATACCTCTGTTTCTACCTTACAAAACTTTTTCATAAACTGATGGAAGATTTTACAAATCTGAAACTTGCCGATTAAGAAAATTCAGCACTTACAGCATGATTTGTATCTGTTGAATAATAAGGAGTTTTAGATATTATATAGCGGGAGTGCCTACAAAACTTGGCAGAACTTGTAATCTTGGAGTTGCCGTACTCTTTTCTCGAAACCGCTACATCTCAATCAAATGGCAGAGTACACTGATCAGAAGCTCTTTTAAATGTTAACCGCAGGATTCGCAGTCATGATGAACCATGTTGTGTTGAGTTCCACAATGCACCGCGAACATCAACGACGATCGACTATGAGAGCACTATCAGCATCGGCTATAATTATAATGGGTTTCAAGTTACAACTGTCTCATTTTTAGCCATTCAAGATCTTTACATGAACTTGCAAGCACATTTCTCTGCGCATGTGTCTACTGTTGAGCAAACTAACTACTGTACTGTATTTAACAAGACAGAACAGGGAGAACGAACCTAAGAAAAGGAGAGACTGATACTGCGACTCGGACTTTACACTGAACTTGTTTTACTGAGACTGTGACACCTTACTATGAGATCGCGTTTCTGATATTGAAATTGTGAAAGTGAGTCTGTAAGACTAAGACAGACACAGACACAAAGAATGTACTGTCATTTAGGAAAAAATGATGATGATATGAATAACAGGCCCCTAGGAGACTTTTTTAAACCAATCACAAGACGCTTACAAGTCTTTTGCTTCAATCGAACTGTTGTGCATTTCAAGGAGTTGCATAAAAACAGGAAAAGATCTGACATTCTGTAAAAGATGAATTCATATAAGTGATGCTGAATTAATATTTGGAGGGTTTACCTTTTGTTTGAGTATATTCCATCATCAACATAGAAAAAATCATCGAGTTTTTAAACTGGATTAAAATATATTTGATCAACAGAAGGAAGAAAACATCTGCGCTGCCTATTTCTTTATTAGCAGAAAAGTTTTCAATATCATCCACTAGATGATTATTTTCGAAGATATATCATAAAAGATATTTTACAAACAAATAGTAAAATATCTAATCGAACACCAGCTGCTTAGAGTATTGACAATGTAATTATTTATCCTTCAGATAGATACAAACGCATAACTCTTATGTCGACGATGCCACCAACACTATACCCAATTCGGCTGATGAGAAGGGAAACAATAAGTTTTCTAACTGAAGGATTTCTATGCACATGTCATCACGAAATGTAGCTTGTAGATGTTTCTTTAAACTATAACTATAAATGATTTCTGAAGGGTTTTTCATGTTCTTTCATTCTGTGAAATCTATTGTTTTTAATGTTTATAAGAAAATTGTCATGAAAAATATTTATTTAACATTTTCTACTCTTCGGGCAGTTTTTACTTTTTAAAAATTATTTTTAAACGAAACCTTGATATTTTTCCGATAAAAATGTTGTTTGGAATTTTTTGACTCAAAATAGTTATTTAGTTATGCGAAGATATCTAAGCAAAACCCTTCCTCGCTCGCTTAGACAGTTTGGCCAGTCCTACCGGGGACTTGATTGTATGTATGACTTTCCAGCGAAGCTGCAATAACTTTATCATAATTTATTTAGTTCGCCTTTTTTTGTGCATTGTTTGCTTCTCTTAACTTCAGGCTTTTTAGCTGTCTTCGGAAACAAATGATGTTCTGTTGCAAAAGAAGTTATTTTCAGTTGTAATGGTGCATTCTTATTTGGAATAAATGAGTGGTACTTTTGACTGCCGGGAATTGAAATTGCTTCAGTGAATCTAGTTTATAGTTTTTTGGTCATCTCTATCTCATCTTCTTCTGAACTGAAAAGAATAACTGTTTCTTTTAAATGATTCTTAGCCCATTCGAATTACTCCATCGCAGTTAGGATTGGATTCTATGCTGAGAGCTGAATTTCTTCTTAAGGTACTTGTTGATGAGCTTTTGAAATGTGTACACGGCTACAGTGACATGGTTTAAACAATCTAAGATGATTGCCATGCTAAAATGCTTCAGTTTGTTTCCATCTTTTTAATAAATAGCTACTGTAAATATAGTTGCTAGATTATTATTTCAATGGAAATATTGTGCGGCATTTTGAATGATAAAGGCTTATTTTTCTGCAAATTTAGGCAAAATTAAGTACCCTCCTTCTTTTAGTATAACTCTAAGGCGCTTCAGAAACAAACCTTGTTGTTTCGCATAAAATGCGTGAGGTTTCAGGTTTTCAAGTTTAGTGCGTGGCGTTCTACGAAAGCATCAGCGTCTGCCATTTCGGTCTTCAAAGGGCTTCTATCAGTTTGCTGCTAAACTTGATATATTACTGTGTCAAAACTATTCACTTCCAATAAATCAGTTAGGTACTTTTAAAAATTATCAAAGTATTTAAAATAATATAAAATGACAAGCGTCAGTGGGTTCACTGCACATGATTTCTTCAAGGCAAGCATGATAATCTGACAATTGTCTGTGAGTTCCCTTAGTTAAATGTTTGATATCAATCGCATTCAACATTAACTTTACGTTTTCATGATAAACACAGACACAAACATTGTCAGTTTCATTTGCTCCAGCTAAAACACAGTGCTTTGGTCTTAGCTGTACGAATTTCGAAAATCCAATCTTTACACTTTTATGTAGAGCTGGAAATCTGGCATATAATTCTGAATGATTGCACAGAAATATGAAATGTTTTTTTACCTGGCCTTTTAACAACTATTCTCGTCATCTTCGTAGAAGTTTATGACCAAATTTTTAGTTTCTTCTGCCAATTTTTGTTCTCGCTTAGCTACCGGAAAAGTAAAAATTCCACTTTTGGCAACTAAAGTTTTCGCTTTTCTGGCTTAACGTTCAGATGCACCGAATTATCGCATGATTTGTATGCGACTCCAAGACTTGGGCTCAAGGGTGAGTAGAAAAATCTGTTCTGAATATGTAGTGCCCTTCTGCTCTGAGTTTTCTTTTATTTGATACACAACTTCGAGACCCACCAAGTGGTTTTCACGATTGTCTCCTTCTTTTTCATTTTTCTTTGGAAATCAAAAATCTGTGCCCTCGTTTATTTCTTCCTCTACATTAATACCAGGCTCTTCTATAACTCTGGATAGCTCTAAATTAAGAGTTCTACATTCTTTTATACAAGCGCCACATATTTTACTGCCTTTCGCCAAATCAGAAAACACTATTTGCTGATTTTTCGTTAGCAGCCTCAGATCAATTCCACTTACATGTTTCTTCTTACAGAAAGGATTTGCGCATCTGCTGCGAAAACGCACAAAAATCACAGAAAACGCACACAAAGAAAAATTATAAACACTAGACGTTGGCTGATTTTACCTTTCGGGAGACTGCAGTCAGAGTAGAGTAACGCACTGCAACGTTTTCCTTGAGGCCAAGAAACAAATGCCAGTCTATGTGTTTGCCTTTTGCTTCTTGGTACAATATAAGAAACAAATGAAAATTTGTGTACGTGGTTATCTTTTGTTTTTCGGCTATGCACGAGACCAAGTTCAATCTAACAACTTTCTTCCTTTTATAAGTTGTGGAAATTCATAATCATTCACTTAAACCTATTCGCAGGCGTGATGGAAAAATCTGTAGTTAATTTAGGAAAACATTGAAGATTACACCACTTTTGCAACATCTATTTCAACTAGCTGTGAATTCGATTTTGAGTGTTTCTTCTTTGTTTCTATTTATTTATATTTATATTGTGTTCTTTTCAGGAGCACTTTGCGTCCCTTTAGCAAACGTATTCGCTTCCGCATAGAAGAAGATTTGCAATTTTTTAAATAATAGGCCAACTAAAGTTTTCGTTATACTCAATTCTAAAATAGAAATTTACTAACAATACAAAATTACAAAATAATATAAAAAAATTTTTAAATATCATGACAAATCGGATAAATCAAATTTTATTTTGAAATGGTAATTTTTAGAGATAGCTAAGGGAAGGGGGGAATTCTGTAGCACCCCATCCCTTTTCGAGTTTTATGCTAACTTTATTTAAGTTCAGATTAAGTTTTCAAGTACAAAAATTAAATTTCAGCAATTTTTTTATCAGACCAAAATTTAAACAGTGAAAGCATTTTCCATTAAAATAACATTTTTTAGAAATTTTTATACATTTTTATAAATTTTCTTATACATCACAAAAAAGCTTGTAAATTTTGTAATAAAATTTTTCAAAAAGATGACATTTCAAAATATAATTTGCTTATAATTTTGTAAACATTCAAAAAATATAAAAAATGAACAATTTCGCCGGTAGATTTTATAATTTTTTTTTAATTTTTTAGTAGATAATAAATATATTTTAAAATTATCTTAAACTTTTCTTTTATTATATCAGAATACAAAAAGTTAGATCATTTTCAAAATTATGAAATTTTTCTTTTTCAGAGATCTGTAAGTGTTAGTCGTGATTTGTAGTAAATTTCAACAAGAATCTAGTTATCTCAACGATATTTACCAATTGGAGACAGATTAAAAAAGTTTTAGATAGTTAATAATCAAGTAGATTAGCTAAATGGGGATATTTTAAAAATGCAGTGAAATGATTTTCAATATCTTTTTCAGACTGACTAAAAATTTGTGTAGAGTTAATTTGTTCTGTTTGGTGTACATCTTTTTATTTTTTTAAGGACAACCGTCTGTAACCTAATTTTAAAACGCGAAGCGCAACTGTTGCAATGACAATGTAATAGCCAAAGCCGCATGTGTTTTGAGAAACCTCTGTAATGAGACATCAAAAAACAATTATAGACGCAATATATAAACATATTCCATCAGGCGTTTAAATAAAAGTGTCACTTTAAATTTTAAAAAAAGTTCTTGGAGAGCAAACATTCTGGCAAACAAAATTCTTTCCCTCCATAATGGAAGCATGTGCTACACATTCTCATAAATTTTGCGATAAGAGCCAGCATATATATAAGGATTTGATCGTTTAAAAAATTACCAGTGAGCTGAAAAAAAATCCATCATTAAAATTTAATTATCAGTAAACTTTCACAAAATTTTACCGGAATGATTCTTTTGTAATAAAAAAAACAAATATGAGGCTCATTATCCTAGCTCCTATAGTCGCCATTGCGGTTTTCAGCATAACTCTTGGTATTTATAAAACTTTAAGTAACACGTTCTTAATGCAAAAAAATTATTTACAATATTTATTTCTCTTATCAAATATGCTTAAAATTGTTTTTATATACATTTTACGAAATGCCTATTGTTACTGAATTTTCCGTGAGACTTAACCCCTTGTCCAGCTTGTACAGGCTAACGTTACAGAAAATTCCCTAATACTAGCCGGAGTTCTATACTTGTTCGGTTAGTTTTACTGTAAATTTCGTAATACTAGTCAGTGCCCACATTATAATCTCAAAAATATTTCATGGGTTCTTGCCAGAAATATAATGATTTTCAATCGGAATTTCTTGCCATACGTCAGTTATTGAATGCAACTTTTATTTAATTTTATAAGGGAAATATTTTTCAAGTTTGGATGGTGAATAAAATCCATTTATAAAAAAATGTTATAATTTATAATTAGAAAAATCTTTCGGAATATAGCTTAGTAATATTCACTTGATCATGAAATTTCAAAGAAATTTTACCAAAGTGAATTACAAAAAGAATGTTCTTTTTAATCATAATAAAAAAATTCGATATTTTATCTTATATTTATAATTGAACCCTCCGTTTAAAAAAGAACTATTGATAATTATTCAAAGTGTCATAAAACTGGTAAAAATTCTTCTTGTAAATAAAATCAAACAATTAAAAAATGTTAAATACTTAAACTTCTTAAAATGTATTGTTATTTATAATATTCAAATAATATTGTACAATATTATTCAAAAATATACAATCAAAAATAAAATTTTAAATAAATTTTTAATTACTTGAAAGAATACTCTTCTTATCATAGTGTATCAATTAAAAATAATTCTTTACTTTTTAAATAATTTCGTAACAAAATTTACGACTTAAAAACTATTTTCTGAACAAGCGAATGTATTCGGGAATTTCTTGTTTTATTATCAAAAACTCCACTTCTAGATTTTTATGTTTTGTTGCCAGGTTGCCTCAAACCTGGTTAAGTCAAAATAAAACTGTTAAGATAAAGGGAAACATGAAAATCAGGGCTTTCTCTATTTTTAAAATCTTTATTTTTTCATTGATTTTTAAAAACATAAACAATTTTTCTGGATAACTCCATCTATTTATTTTTAATAACATTAAAAAAAAGTTTCTGCTAACATAAATCATTAGGGTTGTTCAAATTTATAACTATAAAAATTTGAATTTCAGTTTTTCGTTTTCAACATATTCAATTTCTTTGCTTTCTGGAAATAAAAAATCCGCAATTTAAAAAAAATGTCAACGCTAACCCGTGCCCTCGAGCGTTTGAAATTAACATTTGGTGTCGAATGGAAAAACCTCGGTTTTTGAAAAAATGGAAAAAAGAAATACTTGTTGTATACTCTTGAAGAATGTTCAAGATATCATTTTCACGCAATAACTTTAAATTCTGAAATTCCAATACCCTTTTTTGTGCCCAGAAATTCGAGTAGAAAATGTCTCGAAAACGCCCCCGACAATTCAAAATAACCATTTTCTATTAAACGCATGCTAAAAACGGTATAATGCCAAATTTTTTTAACATTAAGCGATTATCGTACCAATATACAAAAAAAAAGGGAGAAAAAAGCAAATGCAATAATTACAGAGGTATCTGTTTATTAAGTAGCGTGGGTAAAATATAATCAAAAAAACGTATACGTAAAGAACAGAAGAAAAATATAGGAACTTCAAATTGGACTTATGCCAGGAAGATCATGTGCTGAGCAAATATTGAGTATAAGACATATATAACTATATATATATATATACTAGTAGAAATCTGAGTGGTTGCGTTATTTCCTCATTGCTATTTATAACATTCATTGACAAGTGTCTGCGAATGGCCCTCTTCGAAGAAGAAGGTGTGAATCTCGAAACAGTAAGGGTACATGGGTTCGCATTCGCAGATAATCAGGTTTTTATGCCAGAATCAATAGAAGGCTTGCTAAGAATACTGAAAAAACCGAACACAAGATAAAAAGAATTGGTTTTAAAATTACCGTAAAAAATTATGGTAGTCAAAGGAAAGAGTGAGAAAACAATATGTAACAAAAGAAAAGAATAAGAGTAAAATTAACGCGACTGACATGAAATTTCTGCGCACAATAGGTGGATAAAATCTGATGAACAAAGCGAACAACGAGATAATACTCAAAAAATGTATTGCAGCAGAAGCACCCATTAACACGTAAGATAGAAATTTGTTAAGGTAGCTCAGACATGTTGAGAGAATGTAAGATGAACGTCTTACGAAACAAGTGTATCAAGGTATAGTAAATGGTAGCGTGCCCAGAGGTAGACCGTTGAAATAATGGTTATAATGAGTGAATGATAACCTGCAGGTTACCATTCATACATGTTTCACAAATATTCCTGTGGCTTCTTCTTTCTTTTCTCATTAGCTAATGAGGAAAGACACAAGAAGCTACAGAAATACGAGAGCTTGCATGAAAAAATGCATGGATGTGAAGAAAGCTAAAGAAGTATGCCAGAACAGAAAATTATGGCGACAAATACTCGTACTTAATAAAAAAGTGCCAATTGAGGTAATGACGCATGAAAAAAAAAACACTTTGGATACTAATGGAACCGAGCGGAGAACCTCACATGATGACATCGTAAGGCTCTTTACTTAGGGAGGACTGGTAGTAATTGGTTGTAAAAAAAGAAAATGTTCTTGTTAAACTGTAAAATATGTGACCCTTTATTTTAACTCTAGTTTAATATATTCAGATAAAAAATTCTTCTGACACGATGACCTAGACTTGCCTAGACTTGAAGTCTTGCCTGATTTAAAAATAAATTGGTCCGATGGTAAAAAAACCAAACAGACAAAAAAAATTATAATGAGATTATAAAATTTATTTTAATTAATAAGAAATATTCCAAAATAATAAAGTCTCCTAGTGAGAAAGGTCATTTCTGAGTCATTATCAGTTGATTTTCTAAGAAAAACTACATCCATTCGTTAAAAAGTTGTCAATTTGTGAATTTGATTATTAAATAAGAATTTTCTATGCACACTGTAAATACTTGTTCCACACTTACTAAATTTTAAGAGACCTAGGCAAGCCTGGTTGAGTCCCTAAAAAATAAAAAAATATTCTTAGCTGATAAATTATCAAAAAGTAAAAGATTCATCCAAGTAAAAAAATCTGCTTGCCGCTCGGGCACATTCACATCGCAAGTGGCTCGCTTGGCTCGCCAGTTTTAGCGCGTCTAGGGCGCGCGCTTGTTTGCACTCGCACTTGTTAATATATTTATCGCGCGCTCTGCCCTTGTTCATTGTAATTGTCCCACCTTTTTGCATACGACTTTTAAAATTAAATGTTAAGAAACCAACAACTGAAATTTATTGATTATGAATTCCCTTTCGTGAAACCTCTTTTGATGTTAACAAACACATTCTCATCACGTTTTAAGTTTATTCTTTTTCACTGAGCATGACTTTCATTTCTGACATCTGGACTTCTCAAGGCAGCTTTAATTTTTCTTAATTGCTGGTAATTACTTCTAAACTTAATTTTATCGAATGGGCCTGTTATAAAATTTTATCTATAAGTATTGGGACTTTTGGACGCATTAATTTCTCCTAGTCAGGAAATTGGTCCCGCTTGTATACGTCGGCACTAATCCTGGGAGGACGATAAATCTGAAACAAAATACTAGATGATTTGTTACAATATTATAATAGAAACACAATCAACTATATAAGGTTCTCGATCAGGATTAAAATTGACTCTGCTTCTTTCTAGCTTAAAACTTTGAATTTTAATGTAATTTTTCATTAAAAATTTTAAGTCCGATTATTTACAATCTTTGAGGAGAAACAAGCTCACAGAAGCGAAAATGTAACTCCTTTTGCATTTTATTTATTATCAATATTTCGTTAAATAATTTCAGATTGGGTTCACCTTTTCCAAAATGTTTTCGCTGATTTAGAAAATTTGCCAATTATTATTTTCCATTTTGTCAAGTTACGCATGTAATAATTCGTGACCCGATTTCGCGTCTTTAAATATTTTTCTTCTGTTTCCTCTCTTCTTGATGAACGATTGCAACTAATTTTAAAAAGAATGTAGCAAACGAGCCTCGATTTCATGTAAATTTCAGTGCAATATTTGCCAGATTACGAAATTTTATCTCAATTTCCTAGATAAGAAATTCTGTAAGACAATTTTTATTAAGTTCTTATTTTGTGCCTTTTAAATACTTAATTTTTTATTCGCTAATCTGTCTTTGTACGTCTTTAGTTCGAAAAAGATAAAAAATTTCTCATGAATGAGCTCCCTATTGTGACGGGTTAAAAATTCAATTTGTTTCTCTCAATTTTGACAGACGCTTCACATAAAAATTAATTTAGATTTGCTCCTTTTCGCTTCAGTGCCACATTCGCTAAACTGATTCAAAACTGGTGGAGGTCGTTAAAGCAGCGCACCGGCTCAGATTTTATTTCGCTATATTTAAATTTTATAAATTTCATTTGTAAAATTATATTAAGGGTTGCCCTAAACATAAGAATATTTTAAATTTCAGAAAAACTAATTTGTTTGATAATAAAAAAGATAAATATTTGCCTTTGATTCTGCATACAAATTTTATATCCAAATTTCCACAAAATTAATGTATAAGTGTTGAAAATGAGTGAGAGTAAGCTAGTATGTAATGGACTGTAAACTAATGTTAAAGTTCTATGCTTTAGTGTCCCCTAGATGTATGCAACAAATGAAATAAACAAAAATAGGACTTTTTCGAAATTTTTTGAAAAACATTCGTTTGCTAACACATTTTTTCTTCTTGCTGACAATTAAAGTCTACTTTTTTCTATTTTGTTTTCGTTTTCTATATTTCTATGTAATTTTTTAATTCTCTTAACTAATTTTTAAATTTTTCCTATTTTATATTTTATATTCTATATATTTTTCCTTTCTTTAATCAGTAAGATACAGTGCTTCACCTCTGTATTTTTCTTTCATATCATTTCTACATCTCCCTATTTTTATTATTTCTATTAATATTTTCTATGTTCTTCTTTTCTTATTTTGATAGATTTTTTCGATTGTAATTTTTTTCATTTTATATTATTGTTTCTTTCTCACAATCCTACGTACAGCCTATTTTCGCTCCTATAACACTTTTTTGCATTAATTACAGTTTTATCTTCTCTTATAGCATTTGATTATTTACATTTCTAGAAGGATGAGTTCATAATCAAGGTTTGGGAGTATGAAAATGTCTTTGAGTGAAGTTTTCCATTTGAATATCTATAGTATGAAACGAATCCGTCTATTCCTTTAATCTCGAATTGTTTCACGTTGTGAAGAAAATCAGGTGGTCTTTCGGGGTGCTTTCCCCGTACTTTCACTTGGTTTTGCATATTGTATGATTAGAAGGAAGTTTCAGCTCACTTTTTCCAAATTAATCTTTGATTTTTGCTCCTCTAATAATTTTCTAAGTATTCCACTGAAGTCTAAATATTCTATTGAATAATAGGCTTCTCATATTTGGTTTTTGCGTAATTATTTAAAATCATAAGTGGCTTTATCTTTTTTTCATTGGTTTCCACTCAAAGACGGGATCTCGTAATAACATAATAACAACAAAATAATTTTAGAGCACTCAGCTTCAATTAAATCATGATTTATAATTCCGTGCCTCCTACGCGCAAAAGATAAAATTTCCGAATTCATATATATTATTATTTTGACTTTCGATTCTCTTATTGAGTAGAGATTTTCGATTTTGGCAATGACATTTACAGTGTCCAGAAGTGTCGACAACTGATACTTCAGCTGTAAATTCGCGCCTAAAAGTACAGCCGACAGACATTCCAACTATTTTTCTTTATCAGAAAATACTTTTTAAGAAAATAAATACGGACGTCTGAAAAACATTGGTACCGGAAACGTTCTCAAGAAGATCAGTATTTTACCAAATATTTCTAAATTGTATTCGTAAATAAAAAATCGACCCGCTTTCATAGAAAAAACATTTTTTTATTAACCTTTTTATTCTCTTCGTCTTTAAATTGAATCTTATTATCGTTTAAGTCAATCTGACTTTTGAATTCTTTTATTAAATGAACGTCGATAATACATTCTTAATTCAATTTAAGAACAATGAAAAATGCGTAGAAAGCATCCCAGTTGCCCATTTTAAAATTTGCATATACTTGACATTTCAGTTTCACAGGTTTTGTCCCAGTAGCAACGACTATATTTGTTCCTACTATAGCTGCCTGTATCTATAAAGGATTTCGTTTTTGTATAATTATATCATTTAAAACTGATTAGTTAATATCATTTTCTCGTTCAACTAAAATTATACTAAACCATTTCAACGTGTTCCGCGAGAACAAAGGTAAAATGCACATTTTTCATATAATTTAGCAGAGATCATTTTATTAGACCCTGTTAACCAAGCATTTTTGTGTGTCCAAAGGACAAGGTTCCATCTCGGCAGAACCAAATAGATGGGTTTCCTACTTCAGAGGGCCTTGGTATTCCCAAAACTATTTATATGGGATTCTTACGCCTACAGGTTTCGCCACTCGTGATCAAACCTTTTTATTTCGTCCTAACGAAATGGCACCTTGTCATTTGGACACGGCGATCTTATCAAAGAATAATTCATGATAAATTTTTCGACCTTCTTTGGGCAAACAACTTTTGTCAGTTCATTTTTTAAGTATCTTATACCGCTCTTATAGAACTGTAATTTTATATTTTCTATGTATTTTTTAACGATTATAATTAAAACGGTGCGCCCCACCAACAAGCAATAATAAACTAATTTGCAGATGTTTTTTAAAAGAACAAATGTTATCCATTCACTCTTTCTGAGTATTTTGTCGGTCTTCCAAAAATTGTTTAAAAAGTTTTAATATTATTTTTGACGATACCAAAAATACTAGTCCGACATAAAAATGATTCGCTTTGTAGATCTTGTTTAAATGAAAAGTTTTTGTTCATTTAAATTTTTTTGTATATTGCATAGTCTCTTTTGAAAGTAGAATTTATTATTCTTAATAGAATTCGATAGATTAAACCAGAATCTTAGGTCAAAAATGTCTCTTTAACGTACTTGTTCTTTCTTTTTATACCTTGGAAACATGTGGCATAGCTCAATCCAATCTGATCAGTCTTTTAAAAGTTATAATGCCTACGGATACAGACTACAGACTAACTTCTCATTAGAATGAGAATCTAAAAATTAAGGAAAATATGTATTTGTTGATAAAACGCGCTTATTCTGTAAAAATTGACGTAAATATGTATTTTTAAAAAATGCGTTTAGTCAAATAACAATTGTTATAAGTATTAAAACATCCTATATCATTATATCTTATTTTGATTATTACTAATAAATTGTGACTGATCATTGTTTTCACCTATATTTCAAACGAAATATCGAACACTAAACAATACGATTATTTGTAATTTGAAGATGCACTTACATTTACTAATCCACTTATGAAAAAAAAATTTTAAAATAGATAATACTTGAAAAAAGTGTCTTTACTGCTTTTGTAATATTTAAAAAGAATCGTAATAATTTCCACAAAATAGAAGTATTATATTAAAAAAAACTTTAGTTTTAAGTGAAAAAACATAAGTTACTTTTTATTCAAACAAAAATCGGTCCATATTGGATTAAAATTGTAACGTCTAGCCCAGTCAGTACAGAGTTTCTTCCCTTGCCCACTCCTGAGCGATTAATCGGCGATTAAACTGATCCAATCTCTCTCCAGTTTGTCCCTGAAGATGTTGTCACTATAGTATTAAACTATTACGGCTCTTCATCCATGCACCTTTTAAGAATCTCATAATTAATTTTATTTCTTATTTTCCAGACCTTGGCCGTGCTGAAGGAGACGGAGGGGGTGGAGGAGGAGGCAGCGGAGGAGGATCAGGTGGAGGAGGGTCAAATGGAGGAGGGTCAAATGGAGGAGGGTCAAATGGAGGAGGGTCAAATGGAGGAGGGTCCAATGGAGGAGGATCAGCTGGAGGAGGGACAAGTGGAGGAGGATCAGGCGGAGGAGGATCAGGCGGAGGAGGATCAGGTGGAGGTGGATCAGGCGGAGGAGGATCAGGTGGAGGAGGATCAAGTGGAGGAGGATCAGGTGGAGGAGGATCAGGCGGAGGAGGATCAGGTGGAGGAGGATCGGGTGGAGGTGGATCAGGTGGAGGAGAATCAAATGGAGGAGGATCAGGTGGAGGAGGATTAGGTGGAGGAGGATCAGGTGGAGGAGGTCATGAAGAAGGTGGTGGAGGAGGTGGTGGTGGAGGTGGTGGAGGAAGCTCAGACGGAGGGGGTGGAGGTAAATCATCTGCAGAGGGTTCTAATGGACAACAATCGGACGGTAGCGGCAACAACGCATTAGTAGCAGGAGCGGTAGGTGCAGTAGGAGGAGCAGCAATAGCAGGAGGAATAGGGTATAAAAAAAATCAAAATCTAAAGAACCAATTAAATGGTCGTGATGGATATGGTGGTGATAGATATGGTGGTGATAGATATGGTGGTGATAGATATGGTGGTGATAGATATGGTAGTAATAGATATGATAGTGATAGATATGATGATAGGCACGAACATGGTAGATCTGGTGGTCATGATCGAAATGAGGATTATCATCATGGTGGAGTCAGTTCTGACGAAAAACACGATGTCGGTGGTAAGGAAGACCATACTCCTACAACTACTAAAGTTGTGCACCATGTTCATCATCATGGACATAATAAAAATATTGCTCAAGAAAGAAAAAGACGTAAAAAATATAAAAGAAAGCAAAAAAATAAAAGAAAGCAAAAAGCAATAAAAAAACAAAAAGAAAGAGAAAAAATAGAAAAAGAAAAGAAAGAAAAAGAAAAAAAAGAAAAAGAAAAAGAAGAAGAAAAAAAAGAAACAGATCAACACAAGAAAAAAGATGAAAGCGAACATACGGGAAAAGCTAGTAATAAGGGAAAGCATGAAGGTGATTAGCATAAATAAAGATTCAATAGAACCGATTTAAAAACTATTAAGAAACAAAACCAAAAATTATACATTTTCTGTTCCATACTCACTTATATGTCTTCGAAGTAAAATTGCAAGCAAATGTTAATACTATAATAGTTCTGGAAAATAAACACAGTACAGCCTGCTATCTATCGTCATTTAATTTTGAGCCCTATCTACTTATTTATTTCTTTATTTTAGATATCGCCTAAAATTAAATACTAGCTTGTTTATTTTTTAAATATTAATAGGCATAAACAAAAAAGTCGAGAATATTTATATTTAAAATATTGCCACATTTAAATAACAACTTTTTTCTTTAAAATACCGGATTGTATTATTACCTTTAGCTTTAGATTAAGATTTTAAGTTTTTGTTTCTTATTCCTAATCCTTTTAATAATGCTTACATATTCCTTGCATTATTTTAATTTTATTTATTGTAAACTTGGATCTATTAAGTGTTGATACATTCTTGCTATTTTAAGACCTCCTGTCTCATAAAGAACGCTTGGTTTTTATTTTTTTCTTACAAAATTTGTTTTACCTAAAATAATCCATCTGACCTGTTCATAATTTTATGTTTACATAGTATTTTTTATGAAGTATTTTTCCAAGTTAAGATATGAATTAAAAGAGAAGATAAATATAAAAGTTTGTTCGCTGCACGGGTACATTTTCTTACCGGACTGTGCGCGCTGCACGGAAGTTTGGGTGCGGTTAGAACACGCATCTGTCCAATCTCATTCATCACGCTCGATATAATATATTTAATCAAACCTGCACGCTTGGTTTCTGTGCTTTCTCTAAATATTTCCATAGATTTTTTAAATTGAAAATCCAGTTATTGAGAACTATCTTTTGGTAACCATTAATTATCTGTTACAAAAACTGCTATCGGTTTAACGTGTAGCACATTCCCATAATATATATTATTTATATAATAATATAATATTTTGTATTATAAAACTCTATTATATATTAAATGCATTTAATATTATTTTTTTACTAACTCCGGGACTACTTACTCAGATATGGAAAACTAAACTACTTTTATTCTTTATTAATATTTCAATAATTATCATTTAATTACTTATTTTGCAATAATCTTTATCTGCAGTAATTCGACTTTTTTAGTGCAGACAGTAATTCCGACTCAGAAGGTCTGAAAAGGTCGACAATTGACGAAAACTAAATAGATAGGAATTTAAATAAATCTAATATTCTGCCATAAATGATCAGAATTGTACATTCATGGCCTAACTATAGGTGCTATCCAAAAAAATTAGAAGAAGCTTTTTAGGTCTTTTAAATACAAGAAACTCTGCGATATTGTAGAACTTCCAAGAAAAAATAGTTTTCTTCATGGACTATTGGTAGCAGCAGGTCAGCTAATAAAATTGAGATGTATCAGTAGACCGCAAGAATACAAAAGAATACAATTAAAATCTCGCACTTTTGCCAAGATTTTAAACTTGTTTTCTACCTCTCGGTTAGAGCGAGGCTCTAATTAATTAAAATAATAAATAACTGATAAAATCATATATTATAATATTATTTTTCAAAATATTTTTTTACAATAATGATAGATAGTTGCAATTTTTTGCATAATTTTCCAATTTTTGTCCAGTCGTCAATTAGAGTGAGGTAATAATTAATGCAAGTTAACAAAAAAGATTGTTAAAAGAACTTCTAAATTTAAAAAATATTATTTTTGAATAATACTAGGAAGTTTCAATTCTTTTCTGAAAGATTCTGCTTTTTGACCACCTCAATTAGTGATGTCATAATTATTACATTTTAACAAATATAATTCTGTAAACAACTTATTATAGTTGATAACTATATTGTCTCCGATAATTTCTAGAAAGTTTCCGTTTTTGTTCAATTTTTAACATTTATCTGCCTCCTCGGTTATACGTAAATAATGAACACACACGAGAAAGAATAATTACTTTAAAAATCTCTGTATTTTGTGAATATATTGTTCTGAAATAAAGAAAATATTTGAAATATTCTTCAAATTTTTTATGTGGATCACATTAAATGTTTAATTTCCTTGAAGCAGTTACTATAGAGAAGTTTTTTTAATTGAATTAATATTATTCTTAACACTCATTATGTTTTTTTAATTAAATAGTCATATTTAAAAACCAATTATTGTTGGTTAGAACCAATAATAAATTGCAAAAACAATTATGTTGCTGAATTGCAATATTTATTTCTTCGCTCTAATTGCAAAGTGCATAAAAAGTAAAAAGTTTCACAAAAAGCTGCAACTTTCTAGTATTGCTACAAGTAAATATGGTTTTAATAATAATACAAATAAATGGTCTAAACAATTATTAATATTAAATGTAATGAATTATTGCAAAATAGCAATATAGTAGGAACTCTGAACACCGTGCAGATCGGAGCTCTGTACGGATTTACGAAAGTTCGGCGTAGGTATAAAGCATGTATACGAGGAGGCGCCGTACCTTCATATTGCGGTCGCCTGCACCGAAGAAAAAGATGATTTAATGTAGTACCGAAAAGAAATATGTCGCTGAAAAGGGATAAGCCCACGGAGACACCGACACGAAGAGCGGAGTTAAGAGGTTCTAGTGTATTTTACTTGTGAGATTTTCTTCGGGACCCTATAAAACGGTCTTATGGAGATGATACAAACAGTAATCATTCATTTCTATTTTGTAGCTAAGTATGAAGAAAGCTGTTCAGTTTTAACTCGATTCACCTAAAATTTACGATTTTAATTTAAATGTCCAAAAATATATTTTTTATGGGAAACTCATATTCAAACTTCATGGGGGTTATTGATCCTTAAAATATAATTTTTGAGCACACTTATTTTTGTGTGGATTGGAAATAATTTTGTAAAAAAATGCGAGGAAATTCAAAATAAAAGGAAGCACTTTTGTGCTCAATGACAGAAAAATATTTGCTCTTAACTGAAAATGCTGAAAATTTATATAAGAATGATAGCCATCATTGAAAATAACTAAATATTGTCAAAATCTGTTTTGTGATAAACATTTTTATTAATAAATTATTAATTAATGTATATTTTACAGTCATGTATGTCTTCAAAAGGCAAATCCATTAGAAACACACCAGAAATATCCGTTAGTCCCAAACGAACATCACTTTTCATGACATTTCACATTCATTTTTCACAGAAATTTGTGAACAATAACTCTTAAAAATGACCGTCTATTCAAACCTTATCTCTAAGATCGCTCGCTCTTGTAGCCTGGGCTACCTCGCTTCACCTCGCCTCGCGCGCATGTCCCTACTTTCTTTCTTTTCCTCGCATTGCCAATCTCTGCATTCGCGTCTAATACCCAATATATACCTATTACTTATAATCTTTACAATTTTCTTACACCTAGTTCCTCTCCTATTTAGAATATTTCTGTCTCTAATCCTCTTCCTCCTTTCTTCTCTTCTCCTCTATCTTACCCAACACCCCCTTCACCCAGGCGACAGCTCTTCCTCCCTCCCTCCCCCTTTCTTGCAACAATACCGCTATACTTAGTCCAATCCTTTTCAGCTGCTCCCACGCCTTGAACCAGTGCTCTATTTTTGCATCTCCTTTCCATCGCAATTCACACACCCTCTTTTCTCTATAAAGCCAGTCAACCCATAGTTCCTAGTAAATATTGACTCTTTTATTCTCTCCTCCCCTTCTGCCTTCTTATCTGCAATCCATTTGTTCTAAAATATCTTTCATTTTCAACCTCCGTCTACCACACCTTCTCCTGTTCTCCATCTCTCATCAACACTTCCTAACCATCTCACTTTCCCCCTCTTTCAAAAATTTTTCCTCATATTTACACGATCGACTCTACGTTATAATTCCTAAACTTGTTCTTCTTGTCCGCCTCCTGAAGAAATATTTGGGCGTATTCCTTGCTAACCCCAGTGTTTACCTTACACGTGTTTCTGATATTCTGTTAACTTCCTCTCCTGCCTTTGATCCCCACACGTCTACTTTGTAAAGTAAATCCTAGTGACTGGAACAATTTCATTCACCTTTCAAAATCATTTGCGAGCCACTTATTTCCCAGCTTCTACATCTGCCGTCATAAAAACGATAATTTAGTTGTTAATAATAACTCATTCCCTTACAAGTTTAATTCTTAAACGAATTTATATAATTGCCTGTTTAAAATTTCAACTTAGACTGAACAGTGCACTTGGAATAATGGCCTTTTTTTGCATTTTCATCTTATCCATATCCTTTCAATTTCTCGTAAAGTTCTGATAAGTTTCTTTCAACAATTTTTTTTTACAAAATTATTACTAACAAATGAAAAGTAAATGTTTATTTTGCTTTAGCATTTTTCACCAAGAGTTATTATTTGAACATATTTTGTACTCTACCAGAGCCAGAACAAGCTGGCAGCAGAGAAAGAGAAGTGAGAATATCAACCGTGGGCACGCATCTGATAGGGGAAGAGTGATGCTTTATGACCCGGAGAAACATCAACACCCAGGTTCCTCCCGAGCCTAAAGATCTGGTTGAAATGGATGAAGAGCTTCGTGGACAATTTTCCGAAGAATCCAACCTCTGGACTATCAATTGTTGTGTGTATAATGCAGCGAGAGCTATGGCTGATGCAAACCGTAAAACAAAACCAACGGTTGATCATGAGACCACAAGACAAATGCATCAACTCGCCATAAAGATAGGCTGCACAAGACAGTACGCGTCCCGCATTTCGTGTGTGATTTACTATATAACATCTGGCAGGAACTTTACCGCCAAGGTTCGAAAGTTCGTTCGCGAACTCCGGATCCGTTATCACACACTTAACAAGTCAAAGCTGCTGACTATCAGGCAGCATATTGGTGAGAGAGTACGAGTACTATCTGACGCTAAGAGAAGTCTAGAGGGGAGAGAGAGGTGGGTCAAAGAAATCCATTAGTTTCTCTCTGACCCATCTCGACTCTTCCAAGACCCTTCGTCTTTTGGACAGAAGTCTACGAAGTGCAACATAGACTTGACTAAGGCTCAAAGAACATAGAAAGCTTCAAGGAGCTGTGTAATGCTTTCATAACAACACCTGAGGAAGAATGCCCAACCATCACTACCGAGGAGGTGAAAAAAGTATTGAGAGGTATGAAAACCTATTCCGCTCCAGGGCCAGATGGTTTTAAGACCATCTGGTGGAAGAAGTTTCCTTCAAACCACCACCATCTGGCCCGTATTTTAATCTTATATTTGAATTCGGAAGAGCCAATTCCGAAGTGGTTGGTATAAGTGTGTACAGTACTCTTGCCAAAAATGGACAGCTTAGCCGACCCAAAGAATTACAGGCCAATTACTTGTCTGAACACACTTTATAAAATATTCACAGCTATCCTAAATGATAGGATTGTTCTAGCAATCGGATCTGTGTGGCAAGAAATATATAAATAAGGCGGATCAAAGAAAGGCGTAGCAGGATATCGGAAGAACCTGCTTATCGATAGATGTGTCTGCAAAGATGCAGCATCCTACCAGTGTGACCTATCGATGGCCTGGATTGATTACCGGAAAGATTTCGATTCGACCTCCCATAAACTTATCATCTGTCTTTAAGAAATCCTAAAGGTTTATCCGCAAATCGTTAGGTGCATAGAAAGATAGATGCCACTTTGAATAACCAGATTCACTATCTTATCTGGAAAAAGTCGTGTAAAAACTAACAAAGAGGAGTCTTTAAGGGCGAATCCATGAGCCGAATCCTCTTTTGCCTCACATTATTGCCATTATCTCTAGTACTTCGCCATTCCCAGGGGTACCTGTGCGGCAAATCTGCAAGTCGAAATCACTAAGGTCACCCATGTATTTTACATGGATGATCTTAAGATCTATGCTAAAAATAAATGCGCCAAGATTTATGTGAAGCTAGGAAAACTTAATGGCACCTCTGAAATCCATGAGCTCGTTGATAGAAGCGCTATACGACACCTTTACGCTAAAGAGACGCAAAGTACCTGCGCGTGCCACAGAACCGCATTCAGGTTGTGACATCTATTAAGGATACTCTCCGAAGCAGATATAAATGACTCAACTGGCAGATTTGGTCTTCCGAACTGTCGGTGAGGAAAAAAGTATCTGCAACGAACATGCTTGCCGTCCCGGTAGTACTCTATTCATTTAGAGTGGTTCCGTGGACAAAGAACAAGCATAGTTCTTTTGATATCGGAGAGGAAAGGTTATACACATAAACAAAAGCATGCATCTTCAGTCTTCTGTTCCACGACTCCACGTGTCACGCCGTGAAGTTGGTCGCGGAATATTGAATATTGAATGTCTTCACAACAGGATTATTTTAAGTACAGCACATAAAGTCGCTAATAGAAGAGATCCTCTTCTTAAAATGGCCAGGAAGCATGAAGGAAAGAGCAAAGGAGCGTTTTTGTACAGTGCAGCCCAGGAGGCTGTTCAAACACTTGGACTATACTTCAGTATCAGAAGTAACCAGAATGCATCAAATCTTATCTATCTCAAGTACTCACTCCTAAAAGCCGGGTTTCAGAAAGCACAAGAGAAAAAGTTTCGGGAACAGCTCCTCGATAATAGGGTGCACAGCATCTTCCACAGAAATGTGGAGGATCAGTCAATGTCGCGTGAGCTAATTTTTGATTTCTCTAAATCATGCGGATTGAAGTCCCTCATTTCCAACTTAACATACCATTGCCACATTTTGAGTTAAGACATTCCCAATGATAGCCGCAGGGCGTGCCATGCACATCCCGGGCATCTAGGACAAATACTATCTAGTTTTCCAACTAATGCTGGAACGACCTATATCCAAAGGCACATTGCGGCACTAACAGTGCTTTATTAACATCTCTGTCACGCTTACGGCATTAAGCTTTATATCGCTCCGCTAAATCCTCCTAGGGAAATAAAGTCAATTGCCGAAAATGAGAAATACTGCATACACTGCAACTTTATATTCTCAACAATTGTTTCTGCTGCCAGCTGAGAAAAACATTATAGCCAAGGAGAATGAAAAGAAAAAAAGGTATAAAGACCTTGTAAGGGAGTTGCGACGATTTCACCCGGAATATTCTGTTAAATTAATCGTCCTTATCATCGTCGCACTTAGAGTTACGAAGCTTTTACTGGTTAATAGCCTGGAAAACATCCCTGCATGTGAACAATATGCTAAAACACTTGGGGGGGAAATGCAGAAGGCGGTCGTCCTTGGGTCGCTCTGTGTCCTGAGGACGCACAAGACTTGTGCCGGATCGTTGTATTGTTTTCGTCACAGACTGTAACCACCTACCTAACAGTTGTGAGAACTGGTTAAGGTTGTTGAAATTGTACCGCAATTTCGCTGTGATCGGGTGCACATTTTCAGATTAGCACCTGAGAGTAGTCATCTACTGATTATTATTATTATTATGTAATTAGTTTTTTATTTGAAAATTAAGTATCATTAATATGTCAAATTGAAGTCGAACTATTGACAGATTTTCGTATTGCACTATGAAAAACATAAGGCGCAAAACAGATCTTATACTTACCCTGGGTCCGATTTTTAATTAAAATTTCAAAATTTAGTATAAAATAGAATGGAAAAATAATAAAATGCCAAATTAAAAAAAAAACTAAAACGACGTTTGTTCGAGGAAAATATAATATCTTCATTCATTTCTAAAAAACAGAAAAATATTCTTTATGTAAGAAAGGTTCAAATTAAAACACCAGATCCCACAATTATCATTTTGACTCTTCTACAAGCATCTTAGTTTTTCTAAAAATAATTCAGACAAGCAATAACTAATAACTGTATTGACAGGAACTGAATGATTATACACTGCTCTCAGCATGTATGGATTGTTTTGTGGAGATACGAGGGCATTCAACTTGTTTCTATGAAAAGAAATTTATGAATTTTTTACTACAGTGTTTTTATAACAAACCTAACAATTTGTTGTAGGGTCAAAATAAAGTTGCTAAAATTGTAATCACAAAATCAGTTGATATTAACACATGAATCATGAACGCGAAGTCTTTTTCTGGATGCTAGCAGACCTCTATTTGGGTGTTCTAGCTTTAAAGATATGCCATCATGGATGTATTACTTTGTAAAAGCCTCCGTGGAGACTGTTTGTACATAATTGGTCAATCAAGTCTTTTTTTTTTAATCCGGGAGGACGGAAAGCCAAATCGAATTGGTATTATATCTGTTGTTCCTATGCATGTTATTAGGTTGTTTTAGGATTTCGATTGCTTCTCTATGTTTTTATGAAAAAATATTATGTGTTTTTGCGATGAAGGTTGTTTTGTCATATAAAATGATATGTCCTGTTTTGATATGATGCTCAGCTAGTGCTGATTATGTTGGCTCACCGCTCTTCAGGTTTCTCCAATATAGGTCACAAGAGTAAGGGATTCTTTTTACTCCCGGATTTCTGATATGTAACTTTTCATCTTTAGGGCTGTTTAGTAGTTATCCGATTTTTCGTGGGTGATTTCAATATGGATTATATTTGTCTATTGAGAATACTTCCTATTTGTTCTGGGACACCTTGGATGTAGGGTAGGGCGGTGGTCATTTTTCTCTCTCTTTGGTAGGTTGTAGAGACTTGTTTTTTTGAGACTATTTTTATTGATTTATCAATTTGTTTGTTTGTGTAATCGTTCTGTATTAGGATTTGTTTAAGGTTTTGTAATT
The DNA here is from genome assembly GCA_010014905.2 of Druon quercuslanigerum. NCBI lineage: Eukaryota > Metazoa > Arthropoda > Insecta > Hymenoptera > Cynipidae > Druon > Druon quercuslanigerum. The sequence continues at coordinate 39,232 of JAAAKG020138986.1, forward strand.
TTTTTTGTAAGTTATCTTTATCTGTTATGGAGACATCTCTGCATACAAGGGAGTTGCTGACTAATTGTTTTTGAGATGGGCAGTGGTGCAAGGAGTCATGTAGGTATCGGTTGTTAGGCGTGGATTTTCTGTGAATTTTATGGACTAAGGTGCTATCAGATTTTCGTAAACTAGGATATCCAAGAAGAGCAGTTTTCCGTTACGTTTCATTTCCATGGTAAACTGGTTATTAGGGTGTAAGCGATGGATTAAGCTTGGATTAGTTCAAGATTTTAGTTTATAGATTTCTACAAAGATGTTGGCTATTACAGATGAGATTGAAGATCTTATTGCTGCTCATGAGCTTTATTCGCAGGATTGGAGCAGCAATGGGACCTCAAATCTCACCCGTGATAGCCAACGAAAAAGGCACATCTCAGTGATCCAAGAGTATTCAAAATCTCTTGCTCTTTTAGCAGAGTATATATATATATATATATATATATATATATATATATTATATACATTGGAGAAACCAGGAGAGCGGTGAGCCAAGGTCTAAAGGAACAAGAAAGTAATGACAGGCGAAAACATTTCACATATAACGTTTTATTTGACGAAACAACCGTCATCGCAAAAACGCACAATATTTTTCCAAGAAAATAGAGAAACAATCGAAATCTTAAAAGATCCTAATAACTTCAATAGGGACTATGGATATAATACCAATCCGATTTTGCGTTCGACCTGACTCCAAAGTAGTGTGTAATGGCCAATCACGGCATCGTAGAGAGTATACATAACAACAATATAACCTGAAACCTCCGTATCAGGTTATCTCTGAAGAAGTGAACTGCAATGTTCACGAAAAGTCAGCAAGATTCGTGGTTTTGCACATGATTTAAAACCGAAACATCTAAATGCATGTATTTCAGGGGTCAGCAAAGGTTCTTCACTCATTTTTTCTGTCACGTACCTTCTTCATTGGTTTGTAAAAAAGATATGATAATAATCAGCGTACGCTTATTAATTAAAAAAAAAAATTAAGGTGGCCCTCGCTGAAACGCACGGACAAAATTTGTTTTGATTTTTCGGTAGTATTGCCGTTTTATAAGAAAAATTGATTTTTCAATTTCTTGTTTTCGACTATTTCTAAAAAAAATTATTTGTAAGAGATGGTACTTTGCGCAAATTACTTTTGCACTTGTAGAAACTTACCCCTGAAATCTGAGCCCAATTAGAGCATTGAGATTTTTTCTATGCTTATTCAATTTATGCGAATTTGTAAAAAAAGAAAACATAATTTGTAAAAGCAAAGAAAAACAGTAATCGCTAAATCCATTACGGGCTTAAAACAAAAAATTATGATTACAATCTTCCGAAGTATATATTGCAGAAATAAGGGCTTTATAATTTTGTAAATTATTGCAAAATTATAAAAAAGTTATTATTTAGTTCAGTCCCAAAGGAAATTCAATTTTAAAGGAAAATTATTCAATTTTTAATATTTGCAATTGGAAACTCCTTAACATTTGATAATGCAATACAGAATGCTTTTTTAAAAATGGTAGGATTTTAAAGATTTAAAATTGATAAATATTCCACTTTGAAGATTTATAATTGCAACTTATTCAACTTCTTGAGTTCCGAAAATGCATTTAGAATTGCAAATATTATTCAATTCTTAAGATTTCAATCTGAAAGGTATTGAAGTTTGACCATTTTTGCAATTGCTCAATTCTGAAGATTGAGAATGAAACATTTTTTGTTCAGAATATTTTGCAATTGAAGCCTTTTTCATGTCTATAGTACACAATAAAAAATGATGCAATTTAGAATTATTTTTTAGAATAGTTTAATTTTAAAGATTTAAAATTGAAGATTATTAAAGTATACATCTTTACAATTGAAATTCATTCCTTTTTACATATTTGCAATCGAATATCCATGATAAAAAATAATAATTTTTTACGCATAATTTCTAAACTAGTTGTCACAATATTTATTTTATTAATATCGAATTCGAAGATACTTCTCAAACATACCAACACACGTATTAATATTTTAAAATGATCGGTACTTTTCAGCTGATTTTTTTAATGTGATAAAATACAAGAAATTTACTAAAATTTTAAAACAATTCATGAAATATTTCCAAAGATATTAGTCGGAAAATTTAAATTGACCTTTATATATAGAGAAATACCACTTTCAGAATTAAATTTCATTATAATGGGGCTAATTAAAAAATGATGAATATTAACTCTGGTGTTGAGGTCACGCTACGCTGCATCCACCACTGGACTTTTCATTTAAAAATAGGAAATTCTTGTAGAAATCGGTACATATTCTTTCAAGGACGATTATCATCGTGAAAATTGCAAAGAACCAAAGTGCGCTACCATTTTTTAATTATACTATGTTTAGGACATTTAATTTAAATTTATTATTAATTTTATTATTAATATTATTAATATTATTAATAATATTAATTAATTCAGGCTTTTGTTTCAAATATTGAAAGATAAGTGTATTGCGTAGATTTAAATTAAAAGCTAAGAAATTGTGGGCATTACACGTTAAAATTAATTTTAAAGATTGTTTAAACTATGAACTACAATTTTGTCAAATGATACAGTTTTAAATACAGTTTAATTGAAACCAAACCGTTCTCAATGTTTTGATAGAAAATTATTATTTTATAAAATATTTTTAATCACAGGTAAGTGATGCAAATTTCATGATATTTTTAATCATTCAAGCTTAACAGCTAGTTTCATATGTAAATAATGGGCTAAAAACAGCTATGCCAGTATACGTGAACTTAAAACAAAAACAATGAAAAGTAAAATCAGAAATCTGAAGTTAAATCAATAATAATTGACCCAATAAAGGCTGTTGACTGAAAAAAACACAATCCTTAATTTGACCATCTATGGGCATTGTTATAAGCCTAAAGTGAAGAAAATACACATGCCTTATTATTTCAAGGGTCAATTTTGTTAAAGGTTTATGTGAATGAAAAAACTTGTCCACTACTTGTAAAATATCGAAAATAATGTAACTCAGATTAAAGACTGCGACATAAACGCCTAATGGACGAAAATAATGAATGGCAGTTGACATTTTTTTACTTTTTTTTAAACACGATTCTCAAAACACCTGCGTCTTTGGCGATTATATTCTTACTGTGACACTCGAGCTTCGCGTTTGGCAATTAGGTTACACAGAAGGTTCCATTTAAAAAATGAAACGGCGTAGACAAAATGAAATGGAATATAAAAAGTAGGCTTTAGATTCTTTTATTTAAATTACGGTTCTATGTCAACCTTACAAAAATTTCTAGCCAGTTACGAAGAAATGTTACAAATCACTTTACTGTGTTTTCAAAATATGCCAATATAACTGATGTACTCAATTATTAACAATGTAGACAAGTTTAAAATCGTATTCAGTTTAAAAATATCATTAGGATCATTTGCGAGTCTTATTGAAATCTAATATGATTTTTTTTGAATGTTAATATAATCAGAAAAATAATTCAGATAGTTACGAAATGTATTTAATATCCAGTAAAATTGTTCAAAATAATTTCTCTCTCTATCAGACAACTGGTTCGTTTTTTCTATTTATTGAAAATTTTCAAGATATTGCAAAGCATACAACTTTTTTAAGTATTATCAAAATTAAAAACGCTATGAGAATAATTTGAAATTGTTTTGCAGGTACCACAAACATTAATAAAAATGTATGTTAGTTATAAATTATATTGCAAATCTAGTCAAAATTAAAATTTAGTAATTTATCAGCAAAATAGTTTTTTTAAGCGTATGCAAAAAATGTTCACTTTTGCAGTCATGTGTTAAATGCATAAATGAATAATGCATTTTTTACAAAAAAATATAATGTGCAATAGTTGCTGAACGTAGAAAGTTTCAATTTTTTCATTCTTCGACTTTGTTCCTCGGGTTATTTACAGCTCTAAATCATACAGCAGACTTTAAACTAGCGAGGAATTGGTTACTTTCGGCACTTACAGCACAGCATACTATTTTCTATTTCTTAAATTTTCAAAGTGTTGCAAAGCATACAACTTTTCATTTTTCATAAATTTAATTATTTACAATTTATCACTATATACAACTAAATGTAACTTATTTTTCATTTACCAGAAACTTTTAAAACAAATTATAAAATTCTTAAAACTTTTTTTCTGAATTTGGATATATCTGGTTAGTGTACGTGACCTATATTTTGAGACGCTAAAAAAATGGTATACAAAGCTAATTTGAATTAAAAAACCTTTCAAAAGTTGTTACCAATTTTCAAAAGTTGTACAAATTTTATGTTTTTTAGAATCTCTGAGTGCCGAAACCTTTAACAAAATTTATATGACAAGAATTTAATTACAATGAAAATGAACAATGAAGATGCCTTATAGATTAAAGAGTGCGTGGTGTTAAAATTTCGTAAAAAATGCATCACGTATATTGTGACTAGTCATAAGTATAATCATTAACATATTCATACATGAGTGTAATGAAATCGTCCAAATATTTGATCTCCAGTTTTTAACGCATCATACGTTTCGGCACTCCCAGAGTCTAAAAATCATAACATTTTTACGGTGTCTGATTATGTATACGTTTAGTTGTGGTGGTTACTTAAATAATGCATGTGACACTAAATTTTGAAGGATTTGTTTTATCGAGCCTTCATTTAATCAAATTTTGTAGGTTCCAAAAATAAAAGTCATTTTGGTGGGCCCGATATTTTCGATAAAAATTAAAAATTGTACTGTCTTCGAATTTTTCCAGTTCCTCAAAGTTTTAGAAATTTCTGTCAAAGTTTCTTATAGATGATAAATACCTAACATGTATCCTCGTAATATTTATAATTTTAATAAAATGTAAAAAAATAAGATACTTTAAAACCTTTTTGAACATTTTCAAAAAATAGAATAAAATATTTTCTAAAAACTTCAGAAATTTCATTAAACATTTCCACTGAATATACAATATATTTTCAAACTATCCCCACAAAATTCTTTCAACAGACTGAAATTTAAAAAAATTAGAGAATGTGCAAAATTGAAAAAAACATGTTTTAAGAGTTTTAGAAATCATTATGAAATTTTCTTGTAGATGCCAATTTTTCTAATAGATTGAGAAATTATTGATGAATTTTGGACTAGATATCGAATATATTTTGAAATTATTTCAATCATTTTTTCCATTGTACCAAAATTAAAAAAATTAGATCATGTTAGACGCATTGCAGTACTTAGTGTCTACATAAATAATTGAAAAGAACATAGTTTGTACGATTATACTTGCTACTATGCTCTGGAATATTTATTTTTTATTATTGTAAATAAATAATAGGGTAGGTTCAATTATCGTTTACAAAATAAATAAGCAGTTATAATGTATTAAATAAATAATTCACGGTAAAATTTGATTTTCTAGATTATTATAAGAATAATATTTAAAATTATACATATTATAATTATTTTAAATTAATTTAAAATTATTACTACTTTACTATACAATTCAATTAAAATGATATGTTTTCAAGCATTCTTTAAAGAATATCTTTGTCTACAATACAGTTCATACATGAAACTGTCAATCACTTTCAATAATTATTGTTTATAATCCTAAATATGCAAAAGTGTACCGATAATTATTACGTGATCATGTATGCATTTATGCATTCTACTTTGTTAAATCTTGTATTCAACAAGTATCATTTTTCGAATCCACACATGTATTTTTGTTGAAGTCCAAACCGTGATTCTGTCTAGAAACCTGCTAAAATCTAGACAGTCGACATATATCAAATTCGTAACGAATTCCTAGGTAGAGATCATATTTTTCTTCTATCTGAACTGCATTATTAGACAACATGTTATTATTTCGAACACTAACCTTGGTGCGTCATAGTAAATTTTTCTTATCTATGATCACACTTACTTATGGACTGCGGCTAAATTTTCTTAAATATGTGCCAGTTAAAATTAAAAACAAGTTCTTAAAGGACAGACATTCTGACACACAAAAGTTTGGCAGTCCGTAATAAAAACATGTGCTGCACATTATCATTAGTCTTGAGGTACACGACGGCGTATATAGAGCATTGATCGTTTGAAAAATTATCAGAAGGCTAAAAAATCTATTATTGAAAATAAATTATTAGTTCGCGTTCACGGAATTGTACAATAATGATTCTCTTTTATTCACAAACATAAAATGACACTTATTATCCTTTCTCCGCTCGTCGCCATTGTGGCCTTTGGCATATCTTTTGGTAATTATAAAACTTTAAGTTAAATTTTCTTTATAAAACAATTATTTACAATATATATTTCTCTTACATAATATGATCTGAAAGATGTTTGCTTATTATACGAACTGCCTCCCGTAAAGGAATTTTCCGTAAGCTGTCCTTGTCCAGCTCTTTGAGCGCTAACGCTATAGAAAATTCCGTAATAATAGCCACAGCGCTATATTTTTTTTGTTAAGTATAATGGAAAATTCCAAAATGCTAGTCAGGGCCATAATTATAATTGCAAACATATTTTATAGTTTCTGACCTGATTCATTGAAAACAATTTTGGTTTAATTTTATAAATGATGTATTTGTTAAATTTAGATGTGAAATACAAATAATGATAAAAAAAATATTATTATGCAACATTTTTAAAAACTTTTGATATATCTTGGTAGTATTCACGCAATGAACTTTGAAGTTTTCAGATTATCTAGTAAGCTAACTTGATTCTTCATAGTTTCACTGAATAAATTATTTTATAACTGATAATTTTTATAAGATTTACATCCTGCATGTTGAAAATAAAGGAAAGCTAAATCGCAAAGAAATTTTCCTGATTGATTTACAAAAATAATATTTTTAATTCATGACAACAAAATTAAACATTTTATTTTATTTTTCTGATTGCACCTTGCGGTAGTACCTATCTGTGTGTCATTATTGTTGTTCACTTGTGTATACTGGATAACTTTTGAAAGAATAATCGTATGGATTGTTTTTGTTCACGCGCTTTCAGAAGTCAAAAACAAAGATCGGCTTCGTTAACCAGATATTTCGGGCAAAAAATCAAAAAGAGCATTTTCAAAAGGTTTCAGACCACTTTCTTTAAGATTTGAAAATTCCACGTAAGGATATTTATATTACAAGAAAAGGCGAAAAATGTATTCTCATGAATTTTTTTTGATAAAAAGAAAATTACATAAATGAAAATAAACATCTTGAGCCAAACAAGGCACGACGTGAACAAAAATACAATAGAAGAAAAACATTGGTTTTTAAAACACCAGAAAGATTATGAGAACAGCATGTTAAATTTAAAAAGAAATGTATTTTGCGGTCAAACTATACAAAATAAGAAAGAAGATAAATAAAAAAGTGTGTATCTCAAAAAGATCTGCAGATTGGTTATAAATCCAGTTCTTTATAGGATAAGTGGTTTTAGTCTTATTCGTAAAGAATATGATTAAAAATAAAGTAAAATCAATGTTTGAACAAACGATACAAGCTACGAAAAAAAAGACAAAAGGCTATCAACCAAAAAAGAGCTACACATTTTTCATTAATTCTTTTTGACAGGATGCGTGGTTTTTATTCGTAAAAAACAAGAATAAAAATTCGAAAATTTAATTTTTTTAGTTTTAAATCTGAATTAAAAGATTTTATTAGCAACTATAATTATAATAGAAGTTCTAAGTTTTTTTCTCGCTACGAAAAGAAGATGTGAGATCAGAAAAGCGAAAGAAGTATTTTTTAGGTTCTCTATTTCAATCTATCTTTGTTTTTCCTACTGACTATTTCGAGTTTCAAATATAAATTTTTTTAGCCTTACTAATTTTAATCTTCTTTTAATTTATGAATGTCCAACATTATTTTTAGTTTAGATTTTGTACTAATGAAAATAGCCACAGTGTAATTGACTTTGCTGTTGCGGATAAAAGGCTATGAGACCTGTTTAAAGATACAAGGATCATGAGAGGTTTTCGATGCAATACTGATCATTACCTTCTGGTCTAAAAAATGAATTTAAGTCAGGGATGGAGGAAAAAGAGACCCAAGAAAACAAAAGAAACATGAATCAAAATTGAGAACTTACAGAAACCGGAAATTCGAATAGATTTTTAGAATAAGATAAATGAATGTATGGATAGGGCAACTTGGTAGGCCCTTGCAAGAAGTGTGTGGCACTGCGGTTGTAGGAAGAATGTATGATAATGCCTGACGGAATCATAACATTGAAGCAGCTTAAAAAGAAGAGGAAGAAGCGTACAAGAGAACCTTGAACATAGCAGGACTTAGCCATGATAAGAAAAAAAGATAGAAAATGATTACAGAAACAATAAGAGGATACTCAAATGACGAGTCATTGAAAGTAAAGATAAAATTGGCACAGAGGAAGAGAAAAAATACAAAATGACCCTGACAGAAGCAGAAAAATGTTTTTTTTGCTGATTATGAAGAAGTCAAAGTACAGAGTTTGTCAGCATGAGAAATAGTAAATGTAGAATGCTATATGATACCGATAAGTTACTAAACGCATTAAGAGACTAATGTAGAGAAATAGTTGGGTATGAGGCTAAAGGCCGCCAAAACTACGATTTAAAACACGATGCGTTAGAAAACTATATTGAGAAAGTCCATCTCATTGAGTTTATGGAAATACATAAAAAATAAAAACGGTAAGACTGTCGCTGTAGTGTAAGGGTAAACGGAAGGTAAGTAACTGGTTCGACATTTTGCAGGGCGTTAGAAAAGGATGCGTTATATCCTAATGACTATTCATTATATCTATGGGCATGTATTTAGGAATGATCATCTTCGACGAAGAAGGTATAGATCTCGAAGCAGTAAGGGTACGTGGGTAGTGTTCGCAGATGATGAGGTATTTATGGCAGAATCAATCGAAGACTTGCAACGAATGCTGAACAAGCTAAATAGAAGCATAAAGAGGATGAACGTGAGCAATTAAGTATTAGTAGGATGGATGATATTCAAGGATAGAGGAAGGTCAACCATTTATGATTTCTGCAGTAAACAAAAAAATTGCTGGATTAGAGCATTTTCCTATATTACTGATTTTAATAGATATTATCTTTCAATAGGATAAGAATCATCAAAACAATGAATAATTGCAAAAGGTAAATGATGTTGGCTATACAGAAAGACTTAAGTAGTAGAAGGTGATCAGCAACAAGGAGATTAAATTTCACGAATTATTTGTAATCGAAAAAGTTAAAAAGTTGAAGGAAACGAAGTCTCTTAAAAAACTCTAACAGGTCATTGTGAACGATGTATTATGACCTATGGGGTCTCAAAATGTGGTGCAGAGATAAGCGGTATCTTCGGGTGAGACACATTCCCGTCTTCCAAGAGCGTGTTAGTATTGTCATCGCTCGGAGTCCGAAAGTGTTGCCGTGGTCATACTGCGCCGAGGTATTGATGGTCGCGCGGTGGTATAGTGCTGTTGCGTCGACTGTGTGCGTTGGGATTGTATGTGAGTCTAGAATTAGACGGTGAGGAGATCCCGACTTCCAAAGAATACCCTGGTCAGGCTAAGAGGTAAAGGATTAAATACGTATATGGGGCATTATTTCTGAACTGTCGCAACTTTAAAATTCATGTCTCCCTCCTTGAACTACAGGGGGTGAAATTTGCATCCCCGGTGCAAAACTGTAATTTTCAAATGGCCATAACTTCCTTTATACAAATGCAAATAAAATTTTCTATGAATGATTTCTGAAGGGGTTTTCATATTCTTTTATTCTGTGAAAGCTATTGTTTTTAATTTTTATATACAAATTGCCATGTAAAATGTTTATTTAACATTTCCTACTCTTCCAAAGTTTTCATTTTTTTAAAAATGTTTTTAAACGTAGGTTTGACTTTTTTCAAATAAAAATGTTGTTTTGCATTTTAGGACTTTAGTTATGCGAAGATATCCGAGCGAAACCCTTCCTCGCACGCTCGGACAGGTTAGCCAGCCCTACCGGGGACTTGGTTGCATGCTTGATGCTCCAGCGAAGCTGCACCAAATTGATCATAATTTATTTAGTTCGCTGTTTTTTCGCGCATTGTTTGGTTCTCTGAACTTGAGGATTTTGGACTGTATTCGGAAAGAGGTCATGTTCTGTTGCAAAAAAAGTTTTTTTCAGTTTCAATTGCCCGTTCTCGTTTAGAATAAATGCGTGGTATTTTAGTATGCCGGGAATTGTAATTGCTACAGTGAATCTAGTTTCTAGTTTTTTGGTCATCTCGATGTGATCTTCTTTCGAATGGAAAAGAATTACTGTTTCCTTCAAATGATTCTTAGCTCATTCGAATAACTCCATCACAGTTAGAATTGGATTCTGTGCTGAGAGCTGCAATCTAGCTTTTGCTGCAAGTTTTCAAATTTCCACCAATTCCGTCACCTGGACCTTTTTCATGTGCAGTTGCCTGGAAATGTGTTTCTGCAGAAAGATCAAAATCTTGTTTGTGATTTAAAAGATTTATGAAGTTATATTTATTTTTTAAATGCTCCGCAGCTCCATCTTTCATGTTATAAATGTTGTTAACAGCGCTGAATTTCTTCTTGAGGTACTCGTTGATGAGCTTTTTAAATGTGTACACAGCTATAGTGCCATGTCTTAAATAATCTGAGATGATTGCCATGCTAAAATGCGCCAGTTCGTTTTCACCTTTGTAATAAATACCTGCTGTAAATATAGTTGCTTGATTATTATTCCAATGGAAAGATTGTGCAGCATTTGGCTGATGAAAGTACACATTTCAGCAAAGTCAAGCAAAATTAAGTACTTAGAACAATTGTGTGCTGCTTCGTAGGCTGCGCGTATTAACGCCCTCAATATGAAGCTTGATCGAACCAAGAAGATCCGGGAACCCGTTCAGGGAAGTACCTCAGCCATTTTAATGCACAAAACAAGTACACGGAAATGTTACCAGCAGCGTCCACTTGGAGCTTGGTACTTCTAGTGCCTCCTCACCTACTCCTGGCCAACAGAGCAGGCAAAGAGCCACTACGCCTTTACTTTCCGAGGCGTAGTAATTGCTTAACAGCCTATTCCTGTCTTTAAAGTGCTTCTATCAAAACTATGTCAAAATGTCAAAACTATTTACGTACAATAGATCAGTCAGGTTCATTTAAAAATTTTCAATGTCAGAACAAGATACGCATTCGTTAAAATGACAAGCGTCAGTGGGTTCACTGCGCATAATTTCTTTAAGGCAGTCATAATAATCTGACAATTCTCTGTCAGTTCCCTTAGTTACATGTTTTATATGATTCGCATTCGACATTAACTTTACGTTTTCATAATAAAAGCAGACACAAACATTGTGAATTCCACTTGCTCCAGCTAAAACATAGTGCTTTGGTCTTAGATGTGCGAAGTTCGAAAATCCAATCTTCATATTTTATAAAAGATTGTACAGAATCAGTCTCTACTGTACTTGTTTACGTGTAACGTCTAGTTGTTTGAGAGGCATGAAATCTTTCTTACTGGGCATCTGTCGACTATTCTTGCCATCTTCGTACAAGCTTATTACAAAATTTTTAGTTTCTTCTGCCAATTATTGTCCTTGCAAAAGCACCGAATTCTCGCATGATTTGTCTGCGACTTCAATACTTAGGCACAAGGGTGAGTAAACAAATTTTTTCTGAATATGTAGTGCCCTTCTGCTCTGATTTTTCTTTTACTTGATACAGGACTTCGATACCCGCTTAGTTATATATAGTATTGCATCTTTCTCTTTCATTTCTCATTGAAAAGAAAAAAATTGTGTCCTTGTTTATCTCTTCCTCTACATTAATACCAGGCTCTTCTCTAACTCTGGATGGCTTTAAATTAGGACTTCTTCATTCTTTTCTGCAAGCAGCACATATGTTATTGCCTTTAGGCAAATCAGGAAACACTGTTTGCTGATTTTCCGTTAGAAACCTCAGATCAATTCGTCTCACATGTTTCTCCTTGTGGAAAGGATTTGCACATCTGCTGCGAAAACTGTGGATTGAACACATGGTCAGCGCTAGATGACCATAAAAGGTATTTAGGGATTTCATTTTGCTTCAAAAGCAGCGATTCGTAAAGAGATTTAAAAGTGAACTTAAAACTTGTTCTAAATGAACAAAAACCACAAAAATGACGGACACAGAAAAATTCTAAACACTACGCGTTAGCTGCTTTTACCTTTCAGGAGACTGAAGTCAGACTAGAGTAACGCAGTGCAACGTTTTGATTGAGGCCAAGAAACAAATGAAAGGCTATATGATTACCTTTTGTTTCTTGGTAAAATATAATAAACAAATAAAAATCTATGTACGAGGATGTCTTTTGCTTTTCGGCTATATACGAGAACAAGTTTAATCCAGCCAAAGAAAGGAAGAATCCTATTAAATTTGTTTATTTGAGTAGTTTAAGCTATTGTTAATTGGTTTAAGCCTTTCACAAGTCTGGTTTATGTGATGGTTATAATGAAAATATACAGCAAAACCTAAAAAAAAACATTATGGATGGGCGGAAGGTGAACGCTCTTTCAAAAAATACTTATGTTCCCTAATTTGTTTATAACTATATGCAAAAGTTTTCGATGCATTAAGAACCGCTGACATTATCTTTTGGAAAGTTTCTGTACCAATGACAAGTATGTTTGATTCAATCGAATTGGAACGAAGCAACGTCGGTCGGTGTATGGGCCGGACTGGTCGAACTGTCCGAGTACGCGAGGAAGGGTTTCGCTTGGATATCTTCGCATAACTATATAACTATTTTCAGTCCCAAAATGCCGAACAATATAAAACTGACCGAAGAGTAGAAAATGTTAAATAAAAATTTTAAACGATAATTTATTTATAAAAATTAAAAATAATGGATTTTACAGAATGATAGAGCATAAAAAACAATTAAGGAATCACTCATAGAAAATTCAATTCTAATTTGCAGAAAGGAAGTTATGGCCATTTGAAAATACCCTTTTTGCCCTAGGGATGCAAATTTCACCCCCTGTAGTTCGAGGAGGGATAACAGTAAAAGTCCGGAAATTGGTGGGTATACTACTATCATACAGGCAAATAAACTCTAAAAATTTGAAGGCAATCGGAATACATGACATTTAAAGATGGGGCAGTTTAGGAATAATGACCCATATATAGTTAAGACAAGTAGACCTCGAAAAGCACCTGTATGACGCAAAGAGGGGTGAAGGAGGTCTGGATCTGCGAATGGTAAGTAATCCACGAGTGGACAAGAAAGAGGTATGTGATAGGAAGGAAGAGTCTCGACTCATCAAGCGCATATCCAGCCAAATAAAGAACAGTACAATATTTATGTAAACTCAAAAATGGTCTCGTGATTTGCCGACCCCGCCTCTTATTCGATTTTCGACAGTCTAACCGTCCTTGTTGGTAACAGTGTTGAAGATATAATTTCCACGCAATTACTTTTAAATCTGACCTCTCAATTCCTTTTTATTGGGCCCAGAATATGCAGAAGAACATTTTTTTAAACGCATTTTTTTCCGTCTGAAAGTCGTGAAAAATTATTATCTTCTGGAATCAATGATAGAAAGTTGAGCAATTTCAAGAGAGGTACTTCTTGTTTAACATGTTTTATAATTATTAAAGCAATTATAATTTATTTAAACAGTTTTATTCAGTTGTAGTTGTGAAAAAATAATTAATAAATATTTTTAGGGATAGTTAGAAATTATTTAAACAATTTTTATTGGTTTAAGGGATTGTTTCCCCTGTAAAGCGTAAAAATTTATTTTGTGGAATCAAGGACACAATTTACAGACGTTAAGAGTTATTTCTTTGTTCTCACGAATATGTAGCCATTTATTGAATAATTTCTATTTATTTGAATAATTTTTTCTAGTTTAAATAATTTTTGTTGTTTAAAACCATTTTGATTTGTTAAAATAATTTTTTTGCTCAAGATATTCAAGAATGATTTAAACAATAATCATTAAGTTGCGCTTTTTACAGTCATGGTGGGAAGATATCTAGTTACATACAATATACAATATACATTGTTCAAGCAGTTTTTTTTATGAACAAAGAAATTTTATTAAACTAAGTAAAGTATTGTTTTTGATCAAAATTAGGCCCGTAGGTTACTGAAGTCTTTCAATTGGAAATAATTAAAACATAGATCTACCTTAAGCTATGTGTAAATGCAACAGAACAGAAAAGTAAATCTAAGAAAAAAATACCTGACTACTCTTAGAGCAATTAAAATTAATTCTTAGAGCGATATTGCAGAAAACCTTCGTGGCACACATCTTTTTTATTATCTAAACAAATTTAAAAATTTAATACTGTGGCAAATCTCCATCATACAACTATTTTTATTTTTTAAACAATTTTAATTGACAAGTACATCAATTTCTTTCTTTCGAATACGAAGATTTTGGGTTTTTTCGTAGATTCAACTTTAAGTATTATGTGCAAGGTGCTTTCCTGCAATAATGTTATGCCAGACGACAATTCATAATGGTTTCAATAAATGAAATTAACATATCAATGATTTAAAACGATAATTTCCTATAAAGAAGTATGGCTTTTGCTCTTGGAAGCAATGGACTATCGGTGTTTAAGCACACGTTCCTCAAACTGCATAAATAGGGGTTTGCAGAAACCAGAAAGAAGTAGATAATACCTTCTATCATATTAATCAAAGATGATTTCTTGGTGTTATTTTCTATCCACCGTTTAAACTATTTATTTCTGGCCTTTTGGGCTTCTTCGAAAAGTTTTGTGATAGGTATCACAAAAGACCTAATTATTTTTTCACCGTGAAAGAAAGTTTTGTCAACTGAAGCCAGAAAATATTACTGACTGTAGTGTTTTATAGAAATTTCTGCGTTTTTAGTAGCGAGGTTCTGGAATAGCTCGGTGTCAAGTGCTTTATCGCATGAATCAGTTCCTTGCCGTATGATGTCCATGAATAGACCTAGGCGTTTGCAAATTTTATCTTGTATAGTTCGTTTTCTATCTTCAAAAATTGCTTCATGGATATTGGTTTAGACTTGTCACTGCTTAAACGGCAATCCATGAGAAATTTGAAGTATGCATTCCATGAAACGGATCCGTGCATGCAAAGTTTGTAACTCGTACTGGAATGCACCTACTTTTTCTTCTCTAGTTCGTACTGTTTGCAGAAAGTTCATTTCTGAAGAGGTTTGCCTCACAAACAGTACAATTTAAAGAAGCAGAATTGTCAGCTATCACTTGGTAAACTTTGTCTGTGGTGCAAAATGGAATGTTACAGACAAGCAAGAGTTGAATAAGGAAGGTCGAAGATTTTCCCAAACTGTTATCGATTTGTTTGCCGATTGAGGAGGAAGCGAAAACAATTACATTAATAATAGTCTTAAAGTAGAACTTTCCATATTTTCTGATTTATCTTTATAAGGTTAAATTGTTTAAACTATCAAGTTCTATATTAATTTTCAATATTCTTGCACTGTATGGTCCAATAATCCCTAAATTGGTAGAGTAGCACTTGTTTCATTAATTTCAGTTTTCGCACTTGATGGATAGCACTTTGTTTTGGCATTTGCAGTTTTCTTATGCGGAGAAAGAACATCAACATCGTTTCTCTTTTAAACGTTTTCTAACGCATTTCTTATTTAAACTACGCAAGTTCTCAAATAAATCAGTTTCCTTCTCTGAAATAGGTAATTTGAATTCTTCTATCCTGCTTCTCTTAGTTTTTTCAGAACATTCTTTAGAGCTTTTTGTTTCTGGATGTGGAGGAAATGCTGCCTCTGAAGCTTTAAACATAGTATCCGACAAGATTGAATTTTTCTCGAGAAACTCATTTTTATTGCAAATACAAGTTTAAACTTTTTATGAAAAATGGGTACAAAAAACTAAGCCAGTTTTTTACGAACAATGTCTTGTAGATTTGGAGGTGGGCTATATTTTCTCTTTACACGATTCAGCAGATGCTCGATAGTTTTAGAATTTGATGTAAACATGATAGCAAACAGTTCTCGATTTTTTATTTGGATAGAATACATGTTTTCAATTATTAATAAAAAATCTTTATGATGAACATCGCAGGAAACAATTAGGGACACAGGAAGCAAATGAGGATTAAAGAAAATAATCAAGAGCTTAACTACACAGAAAAAATTCTTACTTTTATGACGGTCTTGTTTTTCTTGCCTTAAATTAAGCTGAGGTCTAAAATTTTCTTATAATTATACCTTAAATAGAGCGAATGAGGACAACAAAGCCAAGACATATTATTAAATTAGTCGGTTTAGACAAGACTATAAATGAGTTCAAACAACAAAGGCAAGACACGTTATTAGTCCAGTCAATTAGGAAAAGACAATAAATCAGTTCAAAGAACAAAAGCAAGACATGTTATTAGTCCAGTCAGTTAAGACAATATTATAAATCAGTCAAACCAACAAATGCAACACATGTTATTAGTCCAGCGGGTCAAGACAAGACTATAAATCAGTTCAACCAACAAGGGCAAGAAATGTTAATAGTCCAGTCGGTTAAGACAAGACTATAAATTAGTCCAACCTGCATGTCTTGCCTTTGTTGGTTGGAATGATATATATTCTTGTCTTAACCGACTGGACGAATAACCTACGTTGTTTGGACTGATCTATAGTCTTGTCTTAAGCGGTTGGACCAATAACATGTGCTGCATTTGTTTTTTGGACTAATTTATAGTCTTGTCTTAACCGACTGGACTTATAACATGTCTTGCCTTTGTAGGTTGGACTGACCTATAGTAACGTCTTAATTATCTGGATTACAAAATATCTTTGGTAGTCTAGAATGTCTTTTGTCTTAATTATTTTGAAAAATCTTCACATTACTAGGGCTGTTACATTACGTTGCCTTTTGTAGCTGGACTAGTTTTTCCTTTGATGATTAGACTGATCTACAGTCTTGTATTCATTGACTGAACTGCCTTCCACCTTTATTATTTTGAACATTATTTACATTGCCAGGACAGCGCCATGATTTCGCCTATTATTACTAGGGCAGTGCCATTTTGTTGCCCTTATTAGCCGTGCTGATAACAGTTTATTAAAAAATCTGCACCTCATCTTCAAGTTTCAAGCGGGACATTAGATTCGCTTGTGATCACATTTTTCTCGTTCAGCTCCACCTATCTCGGAAACATTTGTTTTTTTGGACTAGAACCCATTAGGATTTTTTGATCAGTAGGCTTTAAACTATATTATATTGTAATTTCAGCCAATTTGATAGGGGCCATAATTTAAAGTTGACAAGGTTTGTTGATTTAAATTCTTCAAATAATTAAAAGTTGTTGCGAAATATCAAGTTTTCGCTGCAAAATACCATTAATAAGACATTTTCAATAACATCTGCTTTTTAAACGCATTATATGTCTTAGTCGAAATGTAAATTTCTTTATAAGATTTGTTTAAGAAATGATTATGCATTATTTGCTTTTGTTTAGTTTGTAACTAAACTTTATTTAACAACAAATTTCCTGTAAAAATGTCAATTTTAGAAAAAAAGGAGCTAATTCTGCACAAAACAGATTTAATATCGAAGGCAAATGTCCCAGTTTGGTTGTGTGACCCAGTTTGGGCGAATACTCACATACTATAGCTAAATCTGTCGAAATCTCAAAGTTAATGACACTAGTAATAGTTCAATCACACTCTAGAATGGATTAAATATTTTTTTAATATATATTTCCCTGATAATACGGAACGTATTAAAAAACTCTTGTCTGTTAATCTTTTATCCTCTTTTTACCATTCTTCCAGAAAATTACTTTTGTTATTTTCGATTGCGCGCCGCATCAAAAATCGGCTAAAAAATGTATAGATTTTGATAAATTTGTTTAGAATGATTGTTTAGAGTGCTATAAAAAATTAATTGGAACAAATTTGTAGATAGTTTTAAATGAAGAATTTTGGTTTTATCAACTTTTTTGCATCTTGCATGCTTTTACTGAGAAATAGAATTTTTTATTTTTGTTAGAATTTTTCAAGATTAAAACAAAAAATATGTGACTTAAAAAAACCGTTTTAAGAAAATTTGTTTATCATTTTAAGATAAAAAATTTTTCTCACTGACCTTTTTTCGTATCTCGTATAGTTTTTCCAGAAAATAGCCATTTTTCTTCAACAGCTTCTTCGTTAAATTAAACCAGAACCGTTGGCTAAAAATAACTGGTTAAACTAATTGTTCTTTCTTTTCATACTTTGGAAACGCGCCTTAAAGCTCTTGAAGCTCAATTCAAATACAGAAAACAAGCTGCGAACACATTAGTGAAGATTGTATTTTATGACCCAGTTTGTTTCAAAATAAAAAGAATTCATGAAAACCGACGAAGTAAAATAATGCATAAAACTAAAACCTTATTATGAGAAAAGGAATGTAAAAATTGACGAAAAAATATGCATTTAATAATAGATTTAATGCATTTACGATTATTCACTTATGATGAAAAGAAATATTTCGGGTTCGAATCGTGTAAAACACTATGAATGATTGCCGACGTTTCGTGAATATTGCCGTTCATTTCTTTAGGGCTAACGTGCAGCTGAGGTACCATGTTATTCTATTATTATGTACACTCTCTACGCTGTTTTTGATTTGCCAGAGCGCCCCACTGTGGAAACTGGTCGAACATGGTTAGCCAATAAAGTCTTTTTAGTTTTCATCATAAAGGACGGAAAGTCTAATCAGATTAGTATTATATGCATTCTCCCTATTTATGTTATTAGGGTGTTTTAAGATTCCGATCACAGCTATATGTTTTCTTGGAAAAATATTGTGTTTTTGTGTTGACGGTTATTTTTTCAAATAAAATGCCACTGAGAGGTGCCTTTTGTCTTTAGCCTTAGTTAGAAGTTTTTCAATTTTCGCAGGTATTTTAATATGGTTTGGATGTTGTGTTTGTTAAGAATTATTTTTACTATTTGTTCTGTAACAACTAGGATGTAGGGTAAAATGGTGATGGTTTTTCTCATTCATTCTTTAGTAGGTTTTGTTGACTCGTTTTTTAGAGCATTTGTTATTACTTTAGCGATTTTTCTGTTTGTGAAGTCGTTCTGCATTAAGATTTTTTTTATCGTTTTCTGAATCCAATTTGGAAGTTATATTTATCTGTCATGGAGGTAGCTGTATACACAAAGGAATTGATGAGTAATTGTTATCTGTTAATCGTTATGTTTTATCAGATCTTTTGTTCCTCCATGGTGAACTGGGTAGTATTATGTAATCGATTAATGAAATCGGAAAACTTATTTAGTTCATATAGTCCAAATCGCCATATGGCACAAGTACTGTCAACATAATGGAACTAGAATTCCAATTTTAGCTTGGATTGGTTGAAGATTTTAGTTTCTTGATGTTTCGTAAAGATTTTGGCTATTACAGGTGAGATTGCAGTTTCCCTTGATGCTATTTAGGTTTTTTTGTGGAATTGGTTATAAAAACGGCGCCAGTACTATTGAGACAGTTTCTATCCAAGGTATGAGTTTAGAAGGGAACTTTGCGAAAGATTTAATCATATCAATTGTTTCAGAAACTGGTACTTTCGAAAAGAGAGATACTATGTCAAATTTCACTAGGATATCTTGGGGTTGGATGTGAGTCTATTGTATCTTTTTAATAAACTCAAATGAGTTTTAGACCTTATTGATAAAGTTTTATGTAAAAGGATCTAGTTCTTTGTCAAGGAACCATGCTTGGTTGTAAGTTGGTGAGTTTTTTGCCCTGACGATGGCTCTGAGTGGCGTGCTCATTTTGTGTAATTCTGGGCATCTATACATTTTTGGAAAGATGGGATTAGTAGATATAATTTCAGATATTGTTTTCCTGCCATGTTAATAGTCTTTTAGGAGGGTTTTTGTTTTTCGGAATATTGCTTTTGTCGGGTACTTTTTTTGAATTTTTTTTGGATAGATCGTCAGTTAGAAGGTTTAGGGTTTGGTTGTTTTAGTATCCTTTATTTATTCTGTTATGTTGCTTTTGTCTGTTAATAATATTATAATGTCTTTATTCTGATTAAGTTATTTAATGAGTGTTTTTTCTTGTTTTGCTAAGCTTAAGGGTGGAAGTTGGGTTTGGCGTAAAATGTTGGGCGTCCTACGTCGTGTGTCATTTGCTTCTTTGGGTGGTAGGGTATATCATACATCAAATTAGGAAATTAGTTTCAATAAGTCTCTACGATGAGCCATTCTGGCCAATCACAGGCATCGTAGAGAGTATACATGAGAACAATATGACCTGATCGTCAGTTTTAGGTTTGCCCTGAAGGAGTAAACTTCAATGTTCTCGAAACGTCGGCAAAAATTCGTATTTTTGCATGCGATTGGAACCCGAAATATCTTTTTTGTTCAAAATATGTAGTTGTTTAGAAAATTAATTTATTAATAAAAATGAATAAAAATATCAATTTGTTTATAAACAAACGTTTAGTCAGTTAACAATTGTTATCAGTATTAAAAAATCCTGCATATTAGTTACAGTCTTATATCATTAGAAGTTATTTTCTTTAATTGATCGATTGTGACTAAGCATAGTTCTTAAATGTATTAAAAAAATATCGAACAATAAAGAATAGAATTATTGGTAATTTTAAAGATACACTTACACCTAATAATTTGTCAATGAAAAAATTAAAACTGATGGGAAATAATTCTAAGGAGTATCTTCACTGCTTTTGTAATATTTTAAATGGAAAAAAATAATTTTTACGAAATAAAAGTACTCAGATTCTAACAAAAATCTTTGCATATTGGATTCAAATATCAACGTATATCCTACTGGACTGGTGTAGTTTGGCCAATTTAGTAATTAAACTGATGTAGTCCCACTCCCGTTTGCTTCTGAAGATGTTCTGACTGCAGTATTAAACTACCATGGTTCTTTATTTGTGCACCCCTTAAGAATCTTATGAATAATTTAATTTTTTATCTTTCAGACGTTGGCGGAGCTCAAGACAGCGGAGGGGGTGGAGGAAGTACTGCACCAGCAGGTGGAGGAGGAACAGGTGGAGTAGCATCAGGTGGGGGAGGGACAGGTGTGGTAGCAGCAGGTGGGGGAGGAACAGGTGGAGTAGCAACAGGTGGGGGAGGAACAGGTGCAGTAGCAACAGGTGGGGGAGGAACAGGTGGAGTAGCAACCGGCATGGATGGAACAACAGGCGTAGGAGGAGCAGGAGGAGGAGGAGTCACAGGTGGAGGAGAAGCAGGTGGGGGAGGAGGAGGAGGAGGAGGAGGAGGAGGTTATGAAGGTGGTGGTGCAGGAGGTGGCGGAGGAAGTACTGACGGAAGTGGTGGAGGAGGATCACCTGCAGGAGGTTCCGAAGGGCAACAATCGGAAAGTAAAGGTCTTAGCCCATTAACAGCTGGATTTTTAGGAGCACTAGGAGGAGCAGCAGTAGCAGGGGGACTAGGGTATAGAAAAAATCGAAAGCTAAAAAGACGATTATATGGTCGTGGTGGATATGGTCATGGTCGACATGGTCATGGTGGATATGGTCACGGTGGATATCGTTATGGTGGAAATGGTGGACATGGTAATGGTGGATATAATGAGGATAGATATGATCGTGATAGGCATGATAATGGCAGATATCATGATAATGTTTATGATGATGATGATGATTATAGACATGGATCTGGTCGAGATGATGATCATGGTCGACATGATAATTATCATGGAGAAAATGGTGGTGGCCATAGTGGACAAGGTGATAATCGTGGAGAAAATGGTGGTGGTCATGGTCGACAAGAGAATCATTTTGGAGAAAATGGTGGTGATCATAGTCCACAAGATAATAATCGTGGAGAGAATGGCAGTGGCCATAGTCCACATGATAATAATCGTGGAGAAAATGGCATTGGCCATAGTCCACAAGATAATAATCATGGAGAGAATGGCAGTGGTCTTGGTCGACAAAATGATAATCGTCAAGAAAATGGTGGTGGTCGTGGTGAAGCCGATCCTGACCACAAACGCGATGTCCGTGGTAAGGAAGAGAATAATCCTGTTAGTAATACAGTTGTGCACCATTATGTAACTTATATAAATCACTACAATGGTCAAAATAGGAATCAGATTCTAAAAAATCGTAGAATAAATAAACAAAATAAGAAAAAGGAAAAAAATATAAGAAAGCAGAAAGCAATACAAAAACAAAAGCAAAAACCTAAAGAAACAGAAAAACAAAAAAAAGAAAGAATAGAAAAAGAAAAACAAAAAGAAAAACAAATAAAAACAGAGAAACCAAAGCCAAAAGAAAAGCCGAAACAAGGGAAAAAGAAAGAAGAACTAGAAAAACAAAGACAAAGAGAGAAAGAAAAAAAAGAAAAAGATAAAAAAATCAGAGAAAAACAGGAAAAAGAAAAAAAACAGAAAAAAGAAGAAAAAGCAAAAACTAAAGAAGCAAAAAAAGAAAGAAGAAAAAAAGTAGTTGTAGAAAAAAGAAAAAAAGAAGCCGAGGAAAAAAGAAAAAAAGTAGCTGAGGAAAAACAAGCAAAAAAAGAAGAAGAAGATAAAGAAAAAAATAAAAATAAAGATAATAAAAATGAAAAGAAACCTCAAGATAAGAAAACAGATAAAAACGAAAATAATGAAAAAGATAGAAATAAGGGAAAGCAGAAAGCTGATTAGCATAAATAAAGATTCAATAGAACCAACTGAAAAATTATTACCAAAAAAAACACGAATTATACGTTTGCCATCCTATTCTCAATCCTACGTTTAAGAAGTCAAATTTCAAACTAATGTAAATCCTACAATAGTTGTAATGTGTAAACCAATTACGCACTGCTACTGTCGTCATTTAATTTTGATTCCAATTTATTCTTTACTTTCTTAATTTTAAATATCGCCTACAATAATACATAAATGTTTATTTCTAAAATAATAATAGGCATAATCAAAAAAGTTATGAATATTTATATTCAAAAAATTGCAAGATGTGAATTGATTACTTTTTTCTTTAAATATCGGATTATATGCCTACTTACGTACGAGAACACTGTATCAGCAATTTTTTTTGTTTTATTAAACGAAAAGCTTTTTATTATTTATATTTCACCAGAAATTTTTATAATAAATTCATGCTTACGTCGTATTTCTTTCTTAAATATTTTCTAAGTAAGTTTAATACATACGAATTACAAAAGGATATAAATATAAAAGTCTGCCCGCTGCACATGCACATTTTCTTTGTGGGCTGTGCGCGCTACTCGCAAGTTTTAGCGAGCTTCGTAAGCAAGTCTATCTAACCTTGTGCCACACGCTCGATATAATGTAGGGATAGGAGGGGCGAAACAAGTGCGTAAAAGTTTTGACGCTAATTAAATTATAACCAGTAAGAACTTTCCGAAAAAAATATTTGTTAACATTTTCTCAAATTTATCATTTAGTAGTTGCACATATGCTTTTGCAAATGATGCGAAATAATTTTTCTTCATCATATGCCCGAAAGTACGTGTTTCCCGGATCGTTCCTAAGCAGGGGAAGACAGTTTTTACGGCTTGCTCGATTAACGAGCGCTTCTGATTGGCTGCTATGTTTTCATGGCTTTGTGTTGCGTTTTAATTTGCAGTGCTCTATGTGCATTTATTTATTTGTGTGTAGTTGAATTTTCTACTTCATTAGCCTGCGTTTTTTATGCCCTCCCCGGACCAGCAAAACTCCGCCTTCGCCTTAGTTTTGCAAAAGTCGGACGGGCATCAAATCTCTATTTATGACATATGATCAATCAGCAGATGGCAGAAATTAAAATCTGCACATCGCGCTACATAAAGGTAAAGGCTACATATGGTGCGCTGCTGCGAGCCACAAACGTTACAGCAGTAGTTATTACCAGGAGTGTTAGTTAAAGTTTGCCGGTTTTTTCAATAAAGAAAACACTTAATCCTTAAGGCAATCTCACAAATTTTTTATTTAAACTATTGAACATTGGATTCTACACATTTTGCCCATCTCTCAGGCAAATCATGGATACCATTCCATAAAACTTTTTCTCTTTCGAGGCAAGCTGTTCGACGAGCCCTTTTTCGACTTCTTCAAAATTGGCGGCGCGCTTCTCTGCAAGTGAGTGTTCCATCGATGCGAAAAGGCGATAGTCGGACGGGGCGAGTTCTAAAAAGTACGGCAGGTGCGATAATGTTTCGCAATTCAATGCTTTTAATGTGCTCTTCACCACTGTAGCGGTATGAGACGGTGCGTGGTCATGTTGTAGGATAACTTTGCTATGTCTTCGAGCCGATTCCGGCAGTTTTTCGATCAGCGCATGATTCAAATTGATAATTTGTTGTCGGTAGCGATCCGTATTCACCGTAACACCAGGTTTTAATAACTCGAAGTACACCACACCACACTGGTCCCACCAAACACAGAGCATTGTCTTACGGCCAAAG
>JAAAKG020138987.1:0-17227 GCA_010014905.2 Druon quercuslanigerum
GTGAAGGAGTTTAAATATTTGGGATATATTTTGCAAAAGAATGGAGATCATAGAGTTCATATAAGAGAAAGGATAAAGAAAGATATATAAGGTGGACATTAGGGGTAGATTGGAGGACGCCAGGATATATGGTGAGAGAAGAAGCGCAAAAGGGATAAATTAAGTATTAGAGCGGGAAAGAGAGCATGGAATTTTGAGACAAAGCTCAAAAATATATTTTTTTAAGATTAAGAAATTAATTTTTATAGTTGTACTAATCATTATTTATTATAAATATTATATTGTAATATTTATCCCCATTAGGGTGGTCCAAAAACTTTTTTTTCGAATTGTTATGTAAAGCGCCCGGAAACTTGCTTGAATCCACAAAAGAATAAACCCATTTTTTTAAATAATATTTACAGGTGGCGCAACACCATGAAGTTTAACACGTATTTCCCATAAGAAAAAAAGACGTTTTTGAAATTTTCATTCAGAATTCTTAATATTAGGTGAATCAAATTTGAAATTCACCATTTCTCTTAACAATTAGTCACAGAATGCAAACAATATATTATATTTTAAATATCTCCTCCATAAGTCTGTTTTATAGGGTCCCAAATGGGTTTTTCGAGTTTTTGGCGCTACTTATGATTTTTTTGCTGTTTTTCAACGCAGAATGTTTCAAATACAGGAAATACTACTTAACACTGGTAATTAGATGTTTATTTTAATTGTTTAAACAATTTATTATTGTTTTTAGCAACTTTTTAGCTTATTTTCAACATTGCAGTTAGATCAAAGTAGTAATCAATTTAAGTCAACAAAAATAATTGTTTAAACAATTTGTTATTAATTATCACAATATTCTCTTAGAATAATGCTACAAAGTTGCGATTTTTTCTGAAATTTTCAACTTTTGGTCCACTTTTTACTTAAAGTAAGTAATTATTTAATTTAATTTTGCAAAAATAATTGTTTAAACAAATTGTTAATGTTTATAGATATCTTTTCTAGATTAATACTACATAGTTGCGCTTTTTTCCTGAAATTTTTAACTTTTTGCCCACTTTTCACTTGAAGTGAGTTAATATTTAATTTAATTTAACAAAAATAATTTTTTTAACAAATTATTATTAAGTAAATTATTTTTGTTCTTTTTTCAATGTTAAAAAAAAATTAAAACAAAATTAAATTAAAAATTAAAAGTAGATGGGAGTTCTAGGCATGTAAATGACTTAAAAAAGTTTTGTTTTTAATAACAACAAGAAATTTATTGCAAAGCGTAAAAGAATAATTTGGAATTTCAAATATTTTAATATTTAATATTAGCTTATTTATTATTTGTTCACAACTAAAAAGCTAAAGCAAAGTTAAACATTTCAGAAAAACCGCAACCTGTAAGCACTAATCTAAGAGAAGATAGCTATAAAAAATAATAAATTGTTCAAAAAATTATTTTTGTTAAATTACATATTAACTCACTTCAAGTAAAAAGTGGGAAAAAAGTTTAAAGTTTCAGCAAAAACCGGAAGTTCCTATCATTGAGTAAAGAAAATATTATTAGCAATGATAATAAATTATTTGAACAATTATTTTCTTAACATGAATTATTTATTACTTTACTCTGATTGAAAAGTGATAAAAATTTGAAATTTTAAGGAAAAAACCGCAACTATGTAGTATTAATCTAGAATAAGATAGCACCTCTTGTTTCTTTGCGACTGCGCATTACAAATTAGCAGACGACACGTGTGTTTAAAATTATGGTGGAATTGAGTTAAATGGGTTTTTTTTATCACGAAAATCGTTATAATACTGCAGATTCATTGGAAGGACCTAATGCACTCTCAATCAATCGCCTTCGAGTATTTGCGGAGTAAATATCGCGCGGAATGTGTAGTTTCGTCACGCTCTTAAAGTTCCATTTGTATAAGGAATGAATTTCTGTAGCCCAAATAGAGCATATCAAGAAAGTTTTTTACGGCCAGGATCGGTGTTGGGGAATATAAGGAACCATGTGCATGCTCAAAAAGTCGCCTTAAAGTATTTGCGGAGTAAATATCGCGCGAGAATTAGGTCCATTTTTGGCTTCCGTCGCGTTCTGCTCGAGCAGAGCTGCCCGAAAAAGTTTTGTGTTAAAATTGTAAAGTATACAATCAAAACTTTGGATATAATTTAGCATGCTTTGGGAGAGGATTCAAAAAGCAGATCAACTATTTTTGGTTTGAACTGCTCACGCATGCGGTCCATTTTATAAGCGTGACGGCAGCTAAAAAATAAGGTTTGCTTCTCGCGCGATATTTAATGCGCAAATGCTCAGAGGCGACTGTTCGAGCCTTCATTTTTTCGATTTAAGAAATTTAAGCATTCTATTGTTCGTTTGCACCTCCGTCTGATTCACATCCATCAGTCAACGCAGTCTCAATAGCATCTGTCGAACTGTTTTCTGGAATATCTTTGGTTTAGGATCTTTTTTAATAGAGCTGCCAACCACAAAAAATAATTATGTGAAAAGAACCTGATTTTTAAGATGCTTGAACAGATTCAACTACTATCACAAAATGGCGTACGGGACTGCTTTTTTTGCTGGCGATGGGGTACTCCGCGGCATTGTTGCTTGCGTAGCCGCACATTTTAACCAACAAAGGCGGGGTTTTTAAAATTGCATAATTCTCAGTTCAAAACAAGCTTATTTCGTTTCAAGCAAATCATACAGGATGTTTGCGCATTAAATTCAATTAATGCTCGAATCATTTGTATACCCGATTCGGCAAAGGATCAGGTCTTTGAGCTGGATGAGTAGCATGTGGCCATGGATTGTAGAAGTTTCTATAGATATACTTCTCGTTTACAAAAATTTCTAATATTTTCATCTTATTATCTATGTCGACTTTAGCTTCTTGCCATTTATTATTTATGTCATGTATTATCGGAAGCAATAATTTCTGAGGACCAACGACTATTCCAATGATATAATGATCCAGTATTGCTGCATCATAAAACTCTGGCAAATCTTCAGGAAGAACAGTTTTACGAGATTTTCGGTAATAAAGAACATTTGTTAGGTAGGGAATAGCGCTGATGGCCTGATCAGGTTGGTTTCTTTGAAATCGTCTCAGCAGATCTCTCACTTTTGGCAATTCTAGAAAAAATAAATAATAAGTAGAAAAAATTTATCCGATATAAACGTGCAGCCCAAAAGATTTATTTTCCACACAAGGAAACAATTTTCAAAAAAATAGTGGAACTTTAAACCTAAAATATAAATCTTTAGCCAAATAGTTAAATTTTATCTGACATATATAAACTTTCCACAAAAAATAAAATAGTTAAATTTTTAATTAATAATTGATTTTTTATCAAAGAGATAGATTTTCAACTAAAATAATAAATCTTTAACTATAATGTTAATTGTTTATGTTACAAAATTAAATTCGAATTTGAGTAATAAAATTAAATTAAAGAGAGTAGTTGAATTTTTTAATTAAACGAGATTCACTTTCAGCCACACTAGAATTTTCAACTAAAAAAGATAAATGTAAAGTGAAACATAGAATAGTTGGATTGTCAGTTAGGAGATTACATTTTTAACACTGTCCTAAACATCCTACTGCTTTTTGGTAAATTTTTCACTGCAAGCAGTTCGCTTATGAACTGTAAACTTTAATCTTAACCTCAAAATCTCAATAAGCTGCTGACACATTTAATATAGACATGGAAAGTCTGAGCAATAAGTCGACTTTCGACTTTTCATCGACTTTGAACTTTTCGACTTTCAAAGTCGATTAATGGAGACAAATTACAATTTAACTTTATTTCTATCTTGAATTATATATCATACATACAACTACAATAATGATTAACATACAGCATACTTCCTAGAATACCTATTGCACAAACCAGATGTCTTCATCCAGGCTTCGTAGAAATATTAACTGGTCTAAATGTTTCGGCGACAATCTGTTTCGGAGTTGGGTTATTATTAGTCCTGCATGTGAAAACAAACGCTCGCAAGGAACTGACGTAGCCATTATTGACAGAAATTTCATCGCGACCTTGTTAAGATGGCTAGATTCCCCTTTGAGGCTCTCCCATATAGTTAATGGATTAGGATTGTCCTTCCTGGAAAGAAGGGGCGCGATAATATAATGTTCGAGCTCGATCGGGTAACCATCTGAAACTTCTGCATAGTCAGTCGATTTTCTTGTTTCAATCTGAAGGTTGAAATCATCCCAGAACTCATCATCATCCACTCCTGGCATTGCTCTTGAAATCTGATACATACCAACATGATGCACAGCAGCAGAACATGCACGGGAATTGGCAAAACCCTCCTTCTTGAATCGGGGGTCTAACAGGGTGGCGGCCGAATAAAGGAAGACATTTTCAGTTCCTGAAAACTTGGATTCGATTTGATCGATTAGCTTCTGCGTGAGTTTAAAGCTGATCGACGTGCTCGCTTCAATGACCTCGGTTTTCTGTAAATCAAAAAAAAATCAACGTCTGCAGACATTTACAAAGATATCATTCTTTGTGGCAGAGTTTTACTTACAGTTTTTAAAGGTTTTCACTAGAGGGAAGACCTTGCTGATGGTCAAATTCTGCTCGCTTGTGACTTGCATCGTCACTTGCCACAATGGCTTCAGGATGCTCCTTTCTCCTCCCAATGCTTCAACTTCATCACCAGTCAGCATGTTTGGTGTCTTTGACCTGGTGCTTTTTTCCAGCTTGAATTGTAGCAGGACTCGGCTTACAAAATCAGCGAGAAGTAGGAAGCGCTCCAGCCTCTCATAGCAGGAGTTTCATCGTGTTCTGACTTCCTGTATTAGTTTAAGGTACTCTTTCTCGGATTTGCAGGACTCCTCCTGCACAATTTTTTTTACTTTTCTAAGCAGGGGTTTTAATGATTTTTCTGCATTATCATTCACATCTTCTGATTCGTCCTCAGGTATTTCTGTATTCTCAGAATCGAACTCGTCGTCGTCAAGAATAATTGAATTCTCTGCGACTGATGGGACCTGGTACTCATGAAGTCCGATTGCAGCTTGTCCTATGCCGTTCAATTTGAGCGCTTTGCATGAAATATGCTTGTAAATCCCAAACTTTAGAATTATGGCACCTTTGATGTTGGCTCCAGCATCACTTAAGATGGCGGAAATGCGATCATCTGTGATTCCCCAGTTGTCACACACCTGACGCAGGGCCCTCCTTAAATTCGAAATGCTTTTTCGGTCTCTCATCAGTTACTCCAAGATAACTATTCATAGTACTCTTGTGAGTCCAAATATCTGTTGTCAAGCCGATTGATTCAGCCGCATCAAGCTTCCCACGCACTCTTCCCCGCAAGAACTCGTAATTCTAGATTCTTAGTAACTGTGGGTTCAGATGGTATTTTCCATATCGGTTGCAGCTTTTTGACGAAATTTTGAAACTTGACGTGTTCTGTAGTGCATAGTGGCATGTTCTCCTTAGCAATCATAAACAGGAGGGCATCCAACACTACTGCGTCTCTCACTCCACCTTAATTGTTCATTTGTACACCTGGTGCAGAGGCGATAGCCACTGTGTGATTGACTTTCTTTATGAGGATGAGACTTAGAGAGCTAGTAAGAGACACAAGATTTATCAGAAGTTCTGAATGTAACCAAAAGTGAGAACAAACTTTATAAATAAGATAATCAAACGCCTAGATAGGACCACAGTACCACACACTCCAGTTGCACTGCTACTATTGGCGTTAAAATTCGAGTCCTCTGATTGGACATTAAAAAAGTAAGTGACGAAAAATTCGTAGCCTGATGAAAGCGTTATCATTTTATATGTGTCAATGTTGTACTTTAATGAGTCGAAAATTAATATTAGAAAAAATTGTGTAGCTTATAGATTTGAAAATCAGATGAAAAATAAGAAAATTTGATAGCGTTTAAAGATAGTGAACTTTAAAGCATAGTTTTTTATTGACAAAATAATAGGAAAAATCTGAAGAAATTCATGTTAGTACTTCAAACATTTCTAAACAGATTGCCGTCTAAAAATTTGCAAAATATGAATAATTGTTCGTTGTTTGTAAATAAATACGCAACTGAAATATCTTAAGTTCCAATAAAGATAATGAAGTGATTTAAATTAAAGGTAGTTAGTTGAGCTATCTATAATAATTTACAATTTGAAGGAAGTATGTGCGTCTTGTTGTCTTCGTGAAAATTGAGATATTTGAAGTCAGTTTTTTATGTGAAAAGTCAATTGCCAAAAACCAGCAGGGTGCCATTTTTTCAGAGGATTGCCCTTGGTTTTCGTCAGACCTACCTAAATTATGCCTCCGAGCCTCACTCTGGCCTTCGAAAAATTTCCCTGTGGTCAGAAAAACCAAGGACAATCCCCTGAAAAAACGGAACCCAGCTGAGCCCTGGCACTTGCTTTCCTACATAAAAAACTGACTTCAAATATCGCCATTTGTACGAAGACAACGAGAAGCACAAACTTTCTTTAAATTGTAAATTATTATAGATAGTTCAACTAACTACCTCCAATTTTAATCACTTCATTATCTTCTTTATTTTCTTGTCTTCCGTAAGTTAAAAAAATTTGTTTCAAACATTACTTCTTTGTTCATTAACGTACAACATTTGCACCTTTAAAATGATCCCTCTTTCATTAAGCTAACATTTTTTCTTCATTTACTTTTTCAACATAAAAGCCAGAGGACTCGAATTTTCTCGCCGATAGAAGGAATGCAACTGGAGTGTGTGGTACTGTGGTTGTAGGAAGAACATCGCGGGATTCTTGTTCGTTGGCGGTCCATTAATGGAAAGAAAAAAGATTATCTAAGAAAGTGTTTAGAAAGTTATAAGAGGATCTATGGAAGGAAGATCATTTTCGGTTCAAATATCCATCTTGAGTCAGATCACAGAAAAAAAACATAAGAATGAATAAAACCATTTTTATGCAGTTTTCGGTCTAGAAAGAGAGTTTAATTAGCTGAAAAGAAATAAACTTTTGAAATTAAATGCCCTTCAATTCATAAATGCCCTTCAAAAATCGAACGCACAACCTAATGACGTAGCAAAATTCAAAATAAGAAGAGCCCTATAATTACTTCGATCTCCAAGAGATCTTCTTGATAAAGTTTTATTCAAGCATTTCAAATGCAAAGAACAAATGTCTTAGCGCGAAGCGTGAGGTAACGCATTACCGAGAGCGGAGCGCAAAATTCATCAGATTCGCACCCTAGGTGCGCTCCAATTTGCGAGCCGCGAGAATTGAATTTACCTACGAAGCGGGAAGATTTTTTTTAACGAAAAGATTATTTTTTCACTGGAGTAGAAGAATTTTAAACCAAATAGATGAAATTTTAACCCAAATTACACGAAAAAATTAGGATAACAAGTAAAAGGAATATTTTCTTTGATTTTAGACCTCTTGGTAAAGCCCAGGATCTGAACCAATTGATGCCTAATAATTTCCACATGGTCTTCGGGGTCATATGGTTAAACCCCATTTTGTGAATGTGCTGTTTGGTTTTATGCCTTGTTGCATTCTCAAAAGTGCTCTGATGTTATGTCTGGTCTTCTTAGTGCAATTAATGTTTTTTGGTTCTCCGCTTAGATTGTAATCTGCCTTCCAGAAGCATTTTCTTTTATCAATATCGGAGCACGGTGAAGGGCGGCTAGGACCTCCACCTAAATAACGAGGGCATGTTGCCCAAATGACATCACTCACCTTCTCCTTTGAATGTTGCCGTAGATTCCTGTTTCTGATCTTCATCTAACTTGCAGCCGTCTGTATGCCAGATGTCCCCTTGGAGGTGTCTGTTACCATTTGCGTTCCACAGATACGCACTTGGGATGAATGCGCTGAAGGTTGCGGCAAAGTTAAAAGATTTCTTGTTTTGCCTTGCTCCATTTTTAAAATTAGCAATGTGCTGATGTCACTCAGAAGCCTACTGTGTTTAGTCTCCCAAATTCATCTCTTAGCTCTTACCAAACAGGCCATAGAACCAGCGCACCTAGTGGGCTCTCTTTGTAGAGCCAGTATCCTTTGACCGTTGTGGGCGCATTCATTATTCATTCCACCATGCCTCTAAACGCTAGCGTTTGTTCTCGTTGCAGCCTGCTCTAAATGGTTTCGAATTTCACCTGCGACCACTACATCGCGGCTGCTTATAGGCGCATCGTTTTAAGGATAGCGGAGTAGAACCAGACCCAAAGTGTGTTTCTATTATTTCTAAACTCTTTGGTGATTTCAAACAGAAAGTGAAATTGAGAGCCTCTCTCCTATTTATGACCTGGGATGTGGTACTATGGATGTGCACCACTACAGTATATAGTGGGATTTTGAGTTGGCAGTGCTCAATTAGATCCTTTGCAGCAATGGAGTTGGGGTCTCCTCAGCATCGCCCAGGAAATGAGCAGGAACGGGATACAGATTGAGTCTTTCTGCACTTCTGCTCCTGCCTCTCACCTTAATCTTTATGAGAAAACCGGAGCAGCTCTTCAGAACCAAAATCGCAAATGTACTTTTGAAGGCTATACATGGCCTTGGAGTTTTTCCATGTGGCCCCTTATGCAAGGAGTCACGCCCTCCGAGATGCCTTTTCGTTGGTGCAAATTCATCTGCATCATGAAGATTTCTGTCTCAGTCATTGATAGGTTGTTTTGGGGCGTCCCTGGACTCTAATGATCGCCTTACGGATTTTTAAACAAGACGATATAAGTAAAGCTGTGCATTGAAAACGTGTTCAAATATTAAAATAAAGCGAAATTTCAAAGATTTTACTTGACTTTTTTAATCATTTTTTTACCAAAAAGAAGAGTGACTCGAATTTTAAAAAATAGTAGCAGGTTGATGACCTGAAACCGGTTTGATGTACATTAGGATGGTTCTTATTTTTAGATTTTGGATTCTACTTAATCTCACCCTCCTATTTTGTTGTAATGGCCAAAAATGTGATGTACACTAAATTTGAGAAAAATCGGTTAATATTAACATGTGGCCCAAAGCCCTGAAAGTTTCTCATACAATTGACATGGAGAAAAGTACCGAAAATATCAAACGCATTTAATTTTTTTTATATTTAATCGAAAACCTTTGCCTCTTTACAAATTAAATCTTTAAACTAAGTTAAAAAAATATACCTGCACGAAAAAAATTATTTTTTTAATTTACAAAATGGCGGATCGCTTATTTTGAACCAAAATTACAATTTCCACAATTAATAGAAAACCTAGTCTAATTCTTACAAGAGGTATATTTGTTTATTAGAAAGCACGTGATAATTAAAATTTTAATTTTTTTTTAAATTAAAGATGACCACCCAAATTTTGTTTTTCGAATTCATTATTTCTTAATTTCTCAGTGAAAACTTTTCAGGTACCAATTGAAAGTCTTCATTATAGCAAAGAAAAATATTTCATGATGCATAAAAGTCAAAATTTTGAACAATTCAAATTGGCACCTTTCGAAATACTAAAAAACTCATATTTTCTATTTTTTTGTCCAAAGATCTTCAAAATTTAAAGAAAAATCAATTTTATTGTTACAAAATGTATGTTTCAAAGTAGATCTCGAGGCTTTCACTCAAGTGAAAATAGAGCCCTATTACTATTTTCAAAAAGTTTCATAATTTATACAAAGTTAAACAGAATATGAAATAAATTTTCGGGATTAGTGATTCTCAAAACTTAAATTTTTTTAGGTTTCAAAGTTTGGGCAATGATATCACAAAGGCAACATTTCTTACTATTCCGTAAAAAATTTTCAAATTTATTTTTAAAGCAATTGGCAGTTTACTGCAGCTATACGAACTTTTCTAGCGTGTTATTTTAAGAATTAATTTCTTCTGCAATTGCAATCACTTAATTTTTTGTTTAAATTTTAAAAATTTATGTAACTTTTAAAAAAAGCAATTAGGCTCCATTTTTACTTCAAATGAAAATTTTGAGATCTCCTTACAATAAACACTTTACAACAATACAATTGATTTTTTTAAATTTCAAGATCTTTGGACTAAAACATAAAAAATACGAGTTGTTGAGTTTTTCGTAAGGATCCATTTTATATTTTTCAACACAAGCTATAAAAAATGAGTAAACAAAAGTTGTTCATCCAAGAAATGCAATAAATTGTTAATTAACTAAAATTTTTCTTTTAATAATATGCGCACTTTTTATTGTAAAAAGAAAAAAAAACGAATTTCCGTAGGAGCTTTAACGAAAGAGAGTTAACAATCGCTAAATTACAGTTGGATTAAACCTTACCTTTTGTGGTAGAAAATTTATCCATTTTTTTCCTTGAAAATTTAACTGTACTCTGAACAAAATATTTTTGCTGGCTTCAGATATATTAGTTTTATTTAAAAATAATCTATTTTTATATTATTTTCCTATTTTCGAGAAAAATCAACCTATTTCTCATGTTTTTTGAGATCGTCAAAGGTAATTTCGTTTTTAAGAATTTAGAATTGAAAGATTCTAGCATGAAAAACGTTTTGGTTTGACAATTCAAGGCTCTGAAGAGAAGCCGTCGAATGAATTTGAAAACCTATTAAAAATATGTTTATAGTATGACAAGAGATTTTTGTCCAGGGATTTGTTGCTCTAAGACGCAGTATACAATATGCAATTTAAAAAAACTAGGTTTAGTTAACAAAGTATACACATTTTTGTTGACCGAACGTTATCTAGGTTGATGCTTCATTTTCAGCATTAAGGGGGTACTATGGTAAAAACGATCTTTTTTTCTTTAATATTTTTCACATAAATTTTTATTTTAAAGTTTAGACATGGAAAAATCAGAAAAAATAATTTTTTTAACGACATTTTGAACCAAAATATTACTAGCTAACATTGTTTTAACGCATTTGTGATAGTTTAAAGAAGTTTGGGGTAAACAAAAAAAATTCTTTTGAACAAGTAAAACGAGGAAAAATCATCTTACCCTTAATCAGCGATGCCTGGTATACAATCCTCCCTCTTCATTGTTGTAAAAAAATAATCAGCAGAAGTATAAGAGCACGAACAGTGAGACAATTTTACTTTTTACTTGAAAACACGTTTTTCATCGACATTATAATGCGGCTCAACAACACATTTGCATTCAGAATGCCAAAACAAAAGAGTCAACTTGACGCTCCGGCTGTGCGATTTGAGCACTCGAAACCTTGCGGCGAATCTCATTTTTATTTACTTTTCAATACCATCTGAGGTAAAGGAAGGTTTCTACATTATTCTTGAGAGTTTAAAGTAACTAAAACTGCTAAAAAAATTTCGATTTTTTGAAAAACGTTTACCACACTACCCCCTTAAAAGTACTCGGTTGGAAAATATGTTCATATTCGGTTTTTAAGGAAAAATCTGATAAAATCCTATCCTTTTCCATCTTCTTATTTTACTCGAGATAGTTATAACTTTTTTTACAGTTAAATAAATATTTTGTAATCATTTTAACGATTCCGAGAAGGAAACAAATATTTGTTGCAACTAGAAATTTCAAATATAATTAGATTGACAATATTTACCAATAGGATTGAGGAAACTTACCAAGATAAAAAAGAGAAGTTCAATTAAGATCCTCATTTTCGTAAATTAAAAAGATTACTTGTCAACAATTTGGATGAGTGGGTAAGAAATGAATATTTTCCCAAATCTTACCGTTTATCTGACAGAATAAACTATCGCATTTGGCCTTGTATCGGGCCATCTAATTATTTGAATGTCACGTCTGACTTTCTTTTAGAAAGAAAGCGTAAACAAATTTCAGATTCATCGCATTATAAAAAAAGATAATGATTGGAAATAAGTTCTGGACCAAAATATTTTATCAAATTGAAGCATCTGCAGAGAGTATGCCAAGAAATTTGTACACATTTTCTTCAACGTTATCTCGGCCAAAGCTTTAATGCTAATATTAAAAGTATTCGTTTCAAAAACAATTTTCCATTCTTTCAGAGTTTAATGTTTCCTCTTTAGTATTTTACCGACCTATGGTAAAATGATAGTATGAAAATACCGACGGAGCAGATTCGCAGGGGAGGCGCGCACACTTTCACAATGAAAGGCGGGCTTTTCAAAATTACAAAATGCTCAATTTGGAAAAAGTTTATTTATTATTGGACAAATCACTTTCCACCCCTGATTGGCAGCTTTATCGACTTTAGCTTCTTGCACTTTATTATCAATGTCGTGTATGAATGGAAGAAATTTTTTATCAGGAACAATGACTTTTCCGATCATGTGATGACCAAGTATTGCTGCTTCATAAAACTCTGGTAATTCTTCACGACAAAGAGTGGCAGGTTTCAATTTTGCACGAAGTATACGAACTTTCAACAAGAAAATTAATTTTCAAACAAGTTTTTAAATTTCCTATTGAAAAATACACATTTTTATTCAAAAGCGAAGAAGTTAGATTTTTAGATAAGCGATTGATTTTCAATTAAAAAAAAATTACATCGAATAGTTTATCTTTCAATCTAAGAAATTAATATTCAGCTAAGAATTTAAATTTTGTAACAAATA
Source organism: Druon quercuslanigerum (assembly GCA_010014905.2). NCBI lineage: Eukaryota > Metazoa > Arthropoda > Insecta > Hymenoptera > Cynipidae > Druon > Druon quercuslanigerum. The sequence goes on from JAAAKG020138987.1 coordinate 12,498, forward strand.
TAAGAAATTTTAGCCAGAAAAAAATACATGAATTTTTCACTTAATACTTCCATGAAAAAAGATAAATTTACAATGAAATAGAAAAAAATGTTCCAGAAATTAGGTAAGGTTATTAACTGTTTTTAAAAAATTTTAATAGTCTTTTATCATAAATGTAATATTTTAGGACTTTTATTTTATTTTACGATTTTTTTGATTTTTTAAATACATTTTATTGAATAATTTGTGAGTAGCTTAAAGTTATTATTTTAATATTTTTATTAAGAGGTTGATAGCATCATTATTTTTTTTATTATTTTAGGGAAAAGAGTACATTACAAAGTCTAAAACTAAGAATCAAATCTTCAGCAAGAAAAAGAACATAAAAACTTTTGGGGTCTCGTTCGTAGCCAAGGAGGCACGTGCATATTGCAGCGTCAGGACTTCCGCTTGTAATTTAAAACATTCATAATTTTTCAATTATTAATGCGATTGATCTAAATCTTTTCAGAAAACTTCTTTGAACCATATTCAACAAGTTTGTCACTGGAAGTTTTCCGTTGCTTGAAATTCGCTCGATAAACGAACCGCTTAAAGGTTGAAATTCATGATTTCTACAAAGTCTTGAAGAAAAATTAAAAACAACTTTCTTGTTTATGAAAATATTTACGTTTTTCTTTCTCGAATAGTTCAAGAAGACTTTAACACGTAATTTACTGTCAACAGAATCTAAAAATTTCCAAAATTGGCTAAGTTAGCATGAGTTTAAGTGAAAAAAGATTAAAATTTTTTGTTTTTAAAAAATCTATTTTTTACCAATTTATTCAAAAAGTATAAAACTTTCAAATTTTTGCCATCTAGGGTAATCGTACATGATAGCATCACCGTTAGAACATGGGTTGGGTTACCAGATACGTCCTGGTTTTCGGGGGACATGTCCTGATATTTCCCCATCCGTCCCGTGTCCTGGTTTTTTCTTGAAAACTATGAAAATTTCCTGTTTTTTACAGCTCCGGATTTTTTGTAGAGAAATCCTAAGGTTTTGAGCGCTAATAGCAAATTGAACGGCAATTTCTAGATAATTCTTTTTTTGATAAAATCCCAATCGGGCGATGAAGCCAACCGACTTTCCGTGAAAACTGTGTCCTGGATTCCAACCCGACCCATCATTCTCCGCTTAATTTTTCGTGTAATTGGTCCCGCGTAGCCTCATTTTATTTGGATAATCGAACCTTTTCTGATTAACCCATTTTTCTTCATAATATCAATAAAGGATTCGGTATATTTCTCGGAACCTTTAGTGCATTTCTCAATTTTCGTATGTTTCTTCATAGCACGTGTAAGCATTCATTTGTTTTGTCACTGCAACTGTTTCGGTGACGGCGATCATTTCATTCGCCGCTTTTTTTCAGTGGCATTGGTTTTAAGGAGCCTCATTTCCTTTCGAAAATTGAACCTTTTCTGATTATCCAATTTTTCTTCATCATATCAGTCAAAGAAGTGGTATATTTCTTGGAACATTTTCTGCGTTTCTCGATTTCCGTATGTTTCTTCATAGCACGTGTAAGCATTTATTTCTTTGGCCACTTCAACTGTTTTGGTGACGACGTTCACTTCATTGGCCGCTTTATTTTTTTATGGAATTGGTCCCGCGGAGACTCATTTTCTTTCGAAAATCAAACTTTTTCCGATTAACCAATTTATTATCTTAAATTTGTTCAACGGGAAAACGAAGCGTAAAATGAAGTATAACGAATCCTTGATTTATATTATGAAAACAAAATGGATAATCAGAAAAGGTTAGATTACCGAAATAAAATGACAGTTGCTCCCGCGGTCTAGGCCTGTTAACTGACATTTTTTTCGAAATTGATTTTTTTTGTACTTTCTGGAACATTATTTTATATGCAGTTAGTATTGTGAAAACGAAACGGTAAAATTCTTTTCAGTTTTTTTAATGGATTTTCGAAAATCGCGTTCTACTATCTAAAGCATAGGCCCAATCAGATACAAGCTGGGGCAGCACAAACATGCTTATTCTATTATTCCCATTATCCTTTTTAATAAAAAAAAACGATTTTCTGTAGCTGACAATTCAACTGTTTGATTAAAATTCCATTCGTCTGTTTTGTTAAACATTCTTCTTTTGGTAGAAAATTAATGTTTTTAGTTAGATATTCAACTGTCTCTTTAAAAAGTGTCGTATTTATTTGTTAATTTAATCAAATAAAATAAAAATATACTGCGGATCCATAAATGTAACATATCTCTAATGTGCAACTAATGATGCTACAGCAGTCATAAGTACGACATATATCTAATTGCAACCATCAATATCACATAAGTCTATTATGCATCCGGAAGTATAACATAACTCTAGTTAATAATCAGAAAAGAGAAAATTATTTTTTAATTTTGAAAATTTAAGATAGGAAATAAATATATATTGCAACTGCAAATTTACATAAAATTATCGGTACTATATTTACCAAGAGCAGTACAGCAAACCACCAAGATGAAGAGAATTCCAGACAAGTTGCTCATTTTCCTCAATTAGAGGTAAAAAAATTGCCGAACAGTTTCGGTAAAAGTGTAAGAACTAAATATTTTTTCAAATAAATGAGTTTAGCTTACTCCATTCGCTAGCGCATATAGCCTTTCAAGTATTTGTATTTCCTATTTATCTTTTTTCTGCACTAAGGTCGTAACATACTTCGGATGCATGACAATATGATCAAGCATAATTACGGGAAACCAGTTTTTAAAAATAAACCTTTTAATAAAATTAATAATACAAAATATCACCCCCGTGAATTTCGTACCCAAAGTTAAAATGTTGTAACTTTTCTCTTTTTCTGTTTGCCCAAAAATGTACTTCTTTTATTCTTAATTTAATTTTTTAAAGATTAAATGTGATTGGTAAGGAATTTGGAGATCTCATTTTAATGCACAATTTTTTTTTATTCATCATTTTTGGTACAATGCGTCTTTTTGCACAAATTAAATTTTTTGATTTATGGTTAATGCTATGTTTCAGGATTGAAAAGGAACTGAGTATTCTATGATAAAATAATTATTAAAAATTTTCAGATCTTTCTTTGTTGTACAAATTTTGTCTAATAATTTTGCTCATAGCCTTTGTTGTTTGTCAAAAATGTAATGTTTCTATTTTGAATGCTGTTTTTTAGGAATAAATTATAAACTACGCGACGTATCAGAAAGTGATTGATAACAAATTTGTATATCCTTTTCGAATGCATAGTTTTTATCTGTATATTCTTTCTTGTATATTGTATCATTTGACCACAAAATGATATCATTGATATTTTATCATTTTTTGTGCAATTAAAATTTGAATTTTTCATTGATCAAAAAAATTCATAAATTTAATTTAATTTTTTCTTCGTTTTCAATTTTGTTAATGCTATCTCTCTAGTTATTTATTTTTTGTCGAAAGAACATATTAGGATAAATTTTTCAAATTTTTGGCTACGGAGATTAGCCCGGTACAGCAGAAAATCTTATATTTCATTAACATATTTTAAATAATTTTTTAAATTATCTCATTATTCTGAAGTATTCTTATAATTTCAGTATAGCAGAAACAGAGATATGAAGTTCAAACAATTACAAGGCCAAATGTGATAACGACTGGGAGACATAAACTGAAACATCTAGAAGGATATTGATTTTTTACGCACAACGAAAAAATTATTCACAACTAATTTGTTCTAATTGAAGAAAATGAGGAGCTTGATGGGTGTTTTCTTTCTTATCCTAACTTTACCTCATTCTAGTAAGTATAGTAACTATAACTTCATCTAAATTTATAATTGTAATTTATTTCTTATGCGAAATGGTTCACCTAAAAATAATTCTTTTACTCATTAATATTTTTTAAATTATAGAAAAACCTCGAGCTTTTCTCCCTTTTATCTGATTAGAAATCGAACATGCTGGAAATTTTTTTTATCTCACACGATTTGTAAATTGAAACATGACCCATTATCAGGAGAGCATTTTTACAATTCTATGGAGGGGGGGGGGCTGTTCAGTTTCTTTTTATCGTTTCTTGGAAACTGTTGCGGCTTCGATTTTGTATTATTCTTTTGAGCTCTTGCATTCAGTACATTGGCGTTTTTGATTTTTTCTGCCAAAAACTCTCCAAAAAGCTATTCGCTGATAGTTTAGTGCCTATAAACAAACTTACACCGGCGAGATTAAAGTATGCTTACGTAGAATAAGCTAGCTTCAATGAGAGTAGATAGATACGTGTCGGCGAAGAAGCCCCATGGTCGCCACGTGGGCGTACAGAGGGCCTATTGACCCAGGTACACCGGCGAGCCCACAGTAAGCCTGCGTAGAATAAGCGATCCCAGATGGGGGTTTCCAGATTCTGGCCGGCGGAGAAGCCCCATGGACGCCACGTGAGCATACCGAGGGCCTATAGACCCAGTTATACTAACAAGCCCACATAGAGCCTGCGTAAAATAAGCTTTCCCAAATGGGGGTTTCCACATTCACGCCGGCACAGAAGCCCCATGGACGCCACGTATGCGACAGAGCGCCTATAAACCCAGTTACACCGGCGACCCCACAGTAAGCCTGCATAGAATAAGCGATCCCAGATGGGGGTTTCCCGATTCTGGCCGGCGCAGAAGCCCCATGGACGCCACGTATGCGACAGAGCGCTTATAGACCCAGTTACACCGGCGAACCAACAGTAGGCCTGCGTAGAATAAGCTATCCCA
>JAAAKG020138987.1:17327-34842 GCA_010014905.2 Druon quercuslanigerum
AGCGCCTATAAACCCAGTTACACCGGCGACCCCACAGTAAGCCTGCATAGAATAAGCGATCCCAGATGGGGGTTTCCACATTCTCGCCGGCGCAGACGCCCCATGCACACCACGTTTGCGACAGAGCGCCTATAGACCCAGTTACACCAGCGACCCCACAGTAAGCCTGCGTAAAATAAGCGATCCCAGATGGGGGTTTCCCGATTCTGGCCGGCGCAGAACCCCCATAAACGCCACGTATGCGACAGAGCGCTTATAGACCCAGTTACACCGGCGAACCAACAGTAAGCCTGCGTAAAATGAGCTATCCCAAATGGGGGTTTTCACATTCTCGCCGGCGCAGAAGCCCCATGGACGCCACGTATGCGACAGAGCGCCTATAAACCCAGTTACACCGGCGAACCCACAGTAAGCCTGCATAGAATAAGCGATCCCAGATGGGGGTTTCCACATTCTCGCCGGCGCAGAAGCCCAATGGACGCTACGTATGCGACAGAGCGCTTATAGACCCAGTTACACCGGCGAACCAACAGTAGGCCTGCGTAGAATAAGCTATCCCAAATGGGGGTTTCCAGATTCTCGCCGGCGAACAAGCCCCATGGACGCCACGTGGGCATACCGAGGGCCTATAGACCCAGTTACACCAGCGACCCCACAGTAAGCCTGCGTAGACTAAGCGATTCCAGATGGGGGTTCCCAGATTCTGGCCGGCGCAGAAGCCCCATGGACGCTACGTATGCGACAGAGCGCCTATAGACCCAGTTACACCGGCGAGCCCACAGTAGGCCTGCGTAGACTAAGCGATCCCAGATGGGGGTTTCCAGATTCTGGCCGGCGCAGAAGCCCCATGGACGCCACGTATGCGACAGAGCGCCTATAGACCCAGTTACACCGGCGAACCCACAGTAGGCCTGCGTAGAATAAGCGATCTCAAATGGGGGTTTCCAGATTCTCGCCGGCCGAGAAGCCCCATGGACGCCACGTGGGCATACCGAGGGCCTATAGACCCAGTTATACTAACAAGCCCACATTAAGCCTGCGTAAAATAAGCTATCCCAAATGGGGGTTTCCAGATTCTGGCCGGCGCAGAAGCCCCATGGACGCCACGTATGCGACAGAGCGCCTATAGACCCAGTTACACCGGCGAGCCTACAGTAGGCATGGGTAGAATAAGCGATCTCAAATGGGAGTTTCCAGGTTCTGGCCGGCGCAGAAGCCCCGTGGACGCCACGTATGCGACAGAGCGCCTATAGACCCAGTTACACCGGCGAGCCCACAGTAGGCCTGCGTAGAATAAGCGATCCCAAATGGGGGTTTCCAGATTCTCGCCGGCGGAGAAGCCCCATGGACGCCACGTGGGCATACCAAGGGCCTATAGACCCAGTTATACTAACAAGCCCACAGAATGCCTGCGTAAAATAAGCTATGCCAAATGGGAGTTTCCACATTCTCCCGGCGCAGAAGCCCCACAGATGCCACGTAAGCGTACAGAGGCTCTATAGACTAAGTTATACTGACAAGCCCACAGTAGACCTGCGTAGAATAAGCTATCCCAAATAGGGGTTTCCAGATTCTCGCAAGCGAAAAAGCCCTATGGACGCCACGTGGGCATACCGAGAGCCTATAGACCCAGTTATATTGACAAGCCCACAGTAAGCTGCCTAGAATAAGCTATCTTAAATGGGGGTTCCCAGATTCTCGCCGGCGGAGAAGCCCCATGGACGCCATGTGGGCATACAGAGGGCTTATAGACCCAGTTATACTGACAAACCCACAGTAAGCTGCGTAGAATAAGCTACCTTAAATAGGGGTTTTCACATTCTCTGCGGCTTAGAAGCCCCATGGATGCCACGTGAGCGTACAGAGGGCATATAGGCCCAGTGATACTGACAAACCCACAGTAAGCTGCGTAGAAATAAGCTACCTTAAATGGGGGTTTCCAGATTGTCTGCGGCTTAGAAGCCCCATGGATGTCACGTGGGCGTACAGAGGGCCTATAGGTTCAGTGATACTGACAAACCGACAGTAAGCTGCATAGAAATAAGCTACCTTAAATTGGGGTTGCCAGATTCTCTGCGACGCAGAAGACCCATGGATGCCACTTGGTCGTACAGAGAGCCTATAGACCCAGTTACACCGGCGAGTCCACGGTTAGCAATTTTGTCTTTTTTTTTTAAATTAAAGTTGGATATTAAAGTTGGAAATATATCATTTATAAAGTAAATATTCACCTGTTTGGTTGAGGATTTGATTATTAGGTTAAATATTTGTCTTTTTGTATTAAAATCTAATTAGTTTTACGAAAAGTTAGCAATTTGGTAAAAATTAACTTTGTGGTTAAAAAATCATGTTTTGGGTTAAAAATTTAACTACTTATTTCAAAGTTAAACTTGCTCTTTAGAAATGTAACTGTTTCCTTTTTGGTTACAAAAACTCTTCTTTTTAAGTTTAAAACTGTTGGCAAATTGTATTTTTGGGGACTTCGTTTTGGTTAGAAAATTAAATTTGTTTTAAATATTCCTCTTTTTGGTTAAGGATTCAATTATTTTGTTGAATCTTCGTATTTTTTGGTTAAAAATGGGATAATTTCATTTGGGGTAGGAAAAAAACATAATTTTTAGTTAACAATTCAACTAATTGGGTTAGACTTCATATTTCTTAGTTAAAAATTTGTCTATTTGGTTCAGGATTCAAATTATTTGATAAAAATTAACTCTTCTAAAAAATACGTCTTTTTGACTTAAAAGGTCAACTTTTTGTGTCGTAATTTTATATTATTTGTATGAAAAATGCTTCTTTGTATGTTGAAAATTTAATTATTTTGATAAAATCATATTTTTCAGTCAAAAATTCAACTGTTTTGTTTCGAAATTCGTCCTTTTGGGTTGAAATTTCATCTTTGGTGGTAGAAAACTCTTGTTTCTTTTTTCAAAATTAGCAGTTGAAAATTCATATTTTTTGTCCCTATTATTCTCCTTTTTTATATCGCCCTATTTCGCCGGTTTTGAAAGTCAGTATTTTGGGTTGTGAGGTATGTTATTTAAATATTTTTAATTATTCTTGAAGAATTGCTGAAACTTATAGTTTCCCAGCGGTCAAGTTGACAATTGGTTAAAACTCGTGATATTTAAAAAATTAGCATGGAATAATGAATTACTCATAATTAATTTTCTACTTGTAATCTCTTCTTGCAGAAGTGGCTTTGCTTAAAAGTGTAATAAACTGTGTGCATCCTCAACGGGCCTCGGTAGGAGTTGCTCCACTGCGACCTAGAGTTTATTATTTTGAAATTAATGATAAGACTCGGGCTGTCGATATGTTACCAGGCAGCTATAATGCAGCATTAATTGGAAATTACATGATTTGCGCAGTTGCTGCGAATCAATCTTGTCATCCATTGATGGCTCATTCAAAGGGCAGGTTTGAAAGAGTTAAAGTCAACCTACAAAAAGATCTAAGGCCTGAAAAATTGCAGCCTGGAGATGAGTACATAACGATTAACTACCATAGGCCATGGGAACACCAAACGCATCCAGCTGAGTGCCCTTCTTTACTTGGTCCCTAGGGCAAAGGAGCTAAATGTGGATCGGGTTCTAAAAACGATGTGTTTAAAAATACAATTATAACTAAAAATTAATTTCTCCGAAAAAGTTTGAGTTAAAGTACAGATCCAAAATGACATAAGCCACAGACTGAACCAATATTAGATCATGCTTCTCTAAATGTAATTATTATTTAAGGTGTTAAATTTTTATATTATACTAATTGTATTATCTACGACCAATGTTTATGAGTACTCTATTTCACATGCATACATGTGCGTTTTTGAATGGCTGTTTAGCTCTACGGACTACGAAAAATTAAAAGAAATGCAAAAGATAAAATTGAGAGGCTGTTCTTTTTCCTCCTATTTGATTTGATGTTGGTTATTGAAAAGGTTTATCATATCAGTTGTCGCCTTTAAAAGCAGGCTTTCATAAAGTAGGACTGAAGGATAATTACATACTTTTTCGAATGAAATTTCATTCTTTGCATCTAATTTTGTCGCGTAGAGGGAATCTAAATAATTCGTATGTAAGAGTTAAAGTACAGGTCCCAAAGGTCATTGGCAACTTGACTGAACCAATATTTTCAAATTTTTTCAATTTGTCAATCATTCAAATGTAGCAAACGTGTCTCGTGTCGACCAGCAATTAAGAGGTATGAGACTAATACTTCTTTGAAACGATGGATAATAATAATTCGATTCATTCTCTCCACCTGTCCATTCCCTCAAGGTTTTCCAGTCGTTACCAACATTTGTGCGATACTTTCAGTCTTGCAATAAATATGTGAAGTTTCAGAGATAAAAGCATTTGTTGTATTGAGCACTCGTCAAAAATAACTGCTTGGCTCCTCATTCGTTCAATAGCCTCTTCTGCTGTTGTCGACTTAGTAGTGTAAGTGGAAGAGAACTTAGTGAAAGAAAATGTGAATACAAATACCTAACTCTTCTTCGTAGAGGGAATAGGATCCAGATGATCAATGTAGTATGTATCAAGCTTTTTATGCCATTGTCGAATGGTTTAAGAGAGCCTTCATTTTTTTCATGTTTCTTCTCTGCGAGAATAGACTATCTATCTTGGTGCCCATTCCAGGAAACCAAAACTCATGTTGGATTGCATATCCTTTTTCTCCTACTCCGAAGTGTCCTTTTTCGTAGGCTTGCTTGATGTTCTCGTGTTGCGTTGCTTTTAACGCCATTAGTTGGAGATGCCCCTCTTTTTCTCGGGATAAGAATCCTTGAGTCGAAGAGAATTCTTCACCCTTTTCTTTTCTCACAGCTTTAATTATCTCCTTTGACTCTGCGTCTTTTTCTACAGCTGTCTGAAGTTGAGTAATCAGACCATCTTTTATCTCCTGGAGGATGCAAACGGATACTGGATTCCTACTCAAGGCCACAACGTGTCTCATCAAAGTACCTAGCCGATGATCGATGGTATATTGAAGATTCTCGATCTAGATGCCATAACTTTGTACTGCAAGACAAGTCTACTTCTTGCTGTACGAAAGGTCTTCTAGCTTTCGAAAAATACGGGACGCATCAAACCATCTTCAGATTTCTTTTGCAGCATGGTGGCCCCGAGGCCGAATTTTGGTTCGTTCGTGTGAATTTCCATCTCTGCTTCTATCCGGTATAATTTAAAAATGGGTTTTCGAGCCAGGACCGCCTTAAACTCTTTGAATGCCCTTCTATGTTCTGGTACAATTTCGAATGTAGCTTCGTGATTCAATAGCAGAGCCTTGAAATATATCTTAGGAATGCCACAAAGCTCTGGATCTCTTTGATCTATTTAGGTTCAGAAAAATCAATCACGACCATCATTTTAGGCTCTGATGGTCTTATGGTTCCATCTTTCACTATTTAAGCAATGTATTCCATCTCTCCGACTAATAAACTACATTTCTTCCAAATTATTATTAGGTCGTCTTTACTAGCTAATTCCAGAAACAGTTTAATTTCTGGATATTTTCTTCTACAATTTTGGTAGAATTCATAATGTTGTCTAGGTACAAAAGTATTGTTTCATTTAAAATCAGAAGCCTAAATTTCGCTTTTATGTGTCTCTTATGTTCTTTATTTTTTGTTGACGTAGAGATCACTGGATTAGCATTAATCGGAGACGCTCTCTTTTGCGGTTCTTCTGGTATCCAAGACTCAATTATTTCGTTTGTCATTTTCCTAGGCTCCGGTGGTACTCGTTGAGGATTTTGAAAGACTGGAATTTCATTTTTCAGAACAATCCTCATCTTCACTTCGTTATCCTAAGTCGCTTCTGGTGAGTAATCATCTACAAGATTATCTATTTTGTTGTTTAATGTCAGATCCTTGATTTGCTACGCCAGGAAGATACTTCTGTGCTGCTGCAAGATGTGATAGGAAACAAAATCATCTGAAACCTAATGAATTTGTAATTTAATTTATATTCCCTCAACGATCACGTCCACGTTGGAACTTCCGAGTGTGATGAAGAGGAGTTTCTAACTCTACGTAAAATCTCGATCGACCTAGATAAACATTGCTACCCAAATCAATTATGGCTTTCACCTCTTTGCCCAAAATACTCACCTCCTTATATGATTTCCTATAGCCTATCGTAACTGCATCGCAACGAGTCTTACGTATTCTATTCTAAGTTTTTGAGCCTTTCGAATCTATAGAAGGACATTCAGGAGCTATGCGCCCAAATGGTCAACAATATAAGAAGACTTCGCTCCTTTGGATTTTTCGGAGCAATCACTGCGCAGATCTTTCTAATCACTACAGTTGTAACAGAGCCTGCTTTTCTGATTACCACCTGATTGAGATCCCTAAGCTGTTTTTTTCTTTTTTCTGTTATTTGAACTTACTGATACCGACATTTGGTTTAACCTTGCTCAGAAATACTTTGTAATTTTTAAAATTCTTTCGTAATTCTTTTATTATCATTGTTCCATAGAAAACAGATTTGTTTGCTTAATTATTTTAGATTGCATCTATTATGTATTGGATTTTATCTAATCTCGTCGAAATCTGTCATCCCCTTTGTAAATTCTCACTTCCATCTCCACTAAATGTTTCGAAAGCATCTCAACATCTTTAAAAGTCAAGGTTGGTTGTGACATGCTTCCTGCATTTTAAGGTTTTTAATCAGATTTTTAGAGATAAAACTCTATTTCAAAGGATTTTTAGAGATTTCTAAGGATTTCTACATATTATTAATGAGAACTTTTTCGAGAACTTTTTAAGGATGAACTAACAATTATTTTTTATTTTATAAACAATGTTATTATTATATATACAACTTGAGAGTTTTCCAGAAAATAATCATTCTCATTAACAAAATTTTATTATTTATTGAATATTATATATACTATGTTCACCAATAGAATTATGAAAAAGCACTATGATGAAACAGACAATACAAAAATCAGTTCAAAATGAAGAAATTCTTTGTGAATACGAATTTAACTTAATAGAAGGCATTTCTATCAACTAAAGATATTCCTTTGAATCGAGGAAACTTTCATTTGACTAAGCCAATGATTTTTTTAAATTTAAAGTCAATTTTAATAAATCATGGTTATAATTTCTAATTATTAGGGTTTAAATGTTAACAAAATAACTTGATAAAGTACAGAAACAAATTATTTTTGTAAAAATAAAACACTAGAATAATTTAAATTACGCTTAATTCATGTTAATATCGTTATTCTATAAAATAATTTGTTAAGCTGATATAATAATTGTTCACAACGTTTTTTACAGCATCTAAAATGATTAATTGTACAATTAATATAAGAACCTTTATTTATTAAAAAAGTAAATGCAAAGGGAAAATACAATAATAAGGACTAGGCTTACTTTTCTAACTATTCACCACTACCTGTCATTTTTCTCTTTATTCCGCCGCATACACAGACAAAACTGTTTTTTATTTTATTTTTTTATTTAGACTTATTGTACAAAAAAATTCCATTTTGTTTCAGTGGTGGGATAAAGAGAAACGTAAAATACCTTAGTTAATAGCTAAAGAACAAATTCGAAGATGTTTTTGTCCAACTTGACATAACAAATGTTATGCGGATCAAATTCCATCGTTAATGCAGAGAATTCTTATTCCATAATTAGCATTATTATTAAAGAAATAAAAATGAAATTCAAATTAAATTGAAAATCTTATTTAACGTCCAATAATCAAGTTGATGTGATGTGATCAAATTGGTGATTTGGACAACCACCATAAAATTTTCTTATTGAAATTTGAAAAAAACAAATAAAGGGAAACACTTTTTTCTCCTAAAAAATAAAAGAGAATAATTTTCCTTTTTGGACAAAAATAACAAAACAGAAAGAAAAATAAAAAGGCAACCAACCAAATCCCCTCCCTTTTTTATTTTTATTATTGTCAAATTATAACAATAAGACATCTGTAAAAAATAAACACCAACATTTTAGTACTCATACAGCACCCTTAAAAATGGAAACAAAAAATAAATAAAATAAAAAAAAATAAAAAATACCCAAGCAGACAGAAAAAGGAACAATGCCACTTTGTACTTTTCCTCCACTTTGCACTTTTCCTGACACAGAGAGCATCGTGGTGCTGGTGCTGTTCATGTCTGCTAGTTTTTTTGCCTTAATAAGAGTGATGTATGAGTGCCGAAACGTTCGTGTTTATTTTTTACAGATGTTTTTTTGTTGTGATTTGATGATGATAAAAATAAAAAGGACAAAAGAAATTTAAAAAAAGGAAGGGTATTTGGTTGGTGGACCTCTCATTCTTTTCCTCTTTTTTATTTTTATCCAAGGAAGAAAATTATGTTCTTTACTTTCAAGTCCTCAACAAGACAGTAATAAAAAAAACGATTTTTTCCTGACTGATTTGAAAAAATCTATTTTTGTCCCACTGTGCTTGAGGATGAACATGAAGGCGAAAGGTAGCAGCGGTGGGTTAGAGCGGAAACTGAAAGGTGGAAGCGGTGGGATATAAAGAAAACCAAATGTGACTTGGTCCCCCTGTGGGACTGTCCGTGTACTTAAGTTGTATTAACGAACTATCTGCACATTACAGATTTTAAGTTGTACGCCTTGAATACAAAATTCTTTTTCCTTCTGGATCACTGACAACTCCATTAAGATGCCTGTTGCCCTCATCTACTGCTCCTTGGAAATATTATGACGGTAAACCAATACTTTTCCCTTTATATTCGTACCGGTCAATATTTGATAGCAGGATCGCAAAGGGATGAACTACATACTGCATTACCACATACTCCATCAAAATATCATTTACCATTAAATTCGCCGCCAACAGCACATTATACGATACCACATACTTAACGAAGATATCTTGCACCATCACCACATTCACCTATAACCTCACATACTCCGCTACCACATACTCCACGAAGATATTTTTCACCACCACATTCACCTTCAAAACTAAATCCTCCTGTATTACAAATATCACCAAGATATCCCCTACCATCGCCAAATCCAAATCCTACTCCACATCTTCCACTACCACATACACCACCAAGATATTCTTCGTCACCACCACATTCACATCCAACATCACATCCTCCTCTGTTACATACAGTACCAAGATGTCCCCTACCAGTACCAAATCTATCTATGAAACCACATACTACACAAAGCTATCCCCTGCCACCACCACATCAACATCTAAAACCACATTAGCTGCTATCCTGTACTTCATCAAGATTAAGATTAAGATAAGATAAGATTAAGATTAAGATAAAAGATTAAGACTTAACGAAGATATCTTGCAGTACCCTGTACTTCATCAAGATTAAGATTAAGGTAAGATAAGATTAAGATAAAAGATTAAGACTTAACGAAGGTATCTTGCAGTACCCTGTACTTCATCAAGATTAAGATTAAGATAAGATAAGATTAAGATAAAAGATTAAGACGTAACGAAGATATCTTGCACCATCACCACATTCACCTACAACCCCACATACTCCGCTACCACATACTCCACGAAGATATTTTTCACCACCACATTCACCTTCAACACTGAATCCTCCTGTATTACAAATATCACCAAGATATCCCCTACCATCTCCAAATCCACATGCAACACCACATACTCCACTACCACATACACCACCAAGATAGTCTCCATCACCACCTCATCCACCTCCAACATCACTTCCTCCTCTATTACACACAGCACTAAGATATCCCCTACCACCACGAAATCCCTCTATAAAACCACATACTGAACAAAGCTATCCCCTGCCACCACCATATCAATATCCAAAACCACATTATCCGCTACCACATACTTCACCAAGATATATTTTTCCTTACCCGTATTTCAGTAGCCTAGCACACTCTTATTCCTTTTTTCCAGTAGCTTTGAATTTATTTGTGTTTAAATTAAAAATAAAACTTCATCCCAATTCCAGCAACCTTTCGTTTCCTTGTGCAAATAAGAAAATTCTACCATTTCGCATTTGTAATAATGGTAAAAAGGGCAGGCGTAAGCGAAAACACAGTCCTACCCCTTTTCGAGTAACCTAAAGCACTCTGATAAATTTTTCAATCGTCTTTTTGTTAATTATGTTTAAATATAAAATACAGCTACATTCATTTCGGAACAAAATTTAATTTCCTTGTAAGAAAAAATAAAAACAAGCATCTCTCTACCGCCATACTCCTTTTCCGGTAGCCTGAAACACTCTTATACCGTTTCCAGTAGCCTTTCAATTCATTATCTTTAATTGTTTTTACAATAAAATCCCATTTCCAGAAATCTGTTATTTTCTTATGGGAATCAAGGAAATAACATTATTTCACATTTTTAATAATAAAAAAAGGCAGGCGTAAGCGGACGGCCCTGCCCCTTTTTCAGTAACCTAAATTACTTTTACCCTTTTTCTAGTAGTTTTTCTATTAATTAATGTTTTTGTATAAAGTAGAACCACATTTCATTTTTTGTGACCTTTTATTTCTTTATGTCAAAAAATGTCACCATATCCCATTTTCAGCAATTCAACAGACACCTTCATTTCCAGCCTACACAGATGAATTGTCAACTAAAAAATATGAGTTTTACTAAAATTGTATTTCAATTTAAAAACTTACTTAACAAAGAGAAAAAACTAATTTTCACTATTCTGAATTCAGCAAAAAGAAAATTAAAGAAAATATTTGCGTCCTTTACAAAAAAATTAATTTTCAATCCAAAAAATATGAATTTTCGACCAAAAATATGATTTTCAACAATAACTGTAGTTTCTATGAAATAGGAAAATTGTCCAGTGTCAACCAAATAGTCAAATTTTCAAGCTAAAAAGAAAAATGTTCTACAAAACAGTTAAATTTTGATCTTAAAGCATAAATGTTCAACCGCATTTTTCCTAACAAGCTTCAATTTTTTTAAAAAGAAAATTAGTGTTCTGCCAAGAGAGTTTATCTTCTATCAAATAGTTAAATTTTAATACAAATGGATTTAAAAAATAGCAGCGATTTTTTAATAAAACTTTTTAATTTTATAATCAAGAGAAGCATTTTTAATCAAAAGAGGCGAATTCTCAACGAACATTTTTATAGTTGATATTTCAACCAAAATATATTTCACTTTTAAAAAAAAGACAAATTTTCAAAACAGTTGACTTTGGAATAACTTTTATACTAGAGGACATAGTAATTCCAAAAAAATACTTGCTTGCAATAAAAATATTATAGTAAAATTTGCAGTAAAAAAATTTGCGGTTTTACAAAAAAGAAAACGATTTTTTGATAAAATAGTTCATTCTGGACCTAGAGAAAGGAATTTTCAAAGGGAAAAATACTTTTGAACAAAATTGTAGAATTTCCTACAAAAAATATTTAGATTTTATTAACAAGTGGAAAAAAATAAAAAAAAATTAAAAGGGGAAATTCAAAGGGGGAAACAGAAACATAAATGAAGAAAGTGGAAAATGGAAAAGGGAAAAGAGAAAAAACAAAGGCAAAGGTAAAAGAGTAAATGCTAAAAAGGGAAAGGTGAAAAGGTAAAGGAGAAAAGGGGAAGGGAAACTTACAGGGTGATGGGTAAAAAAATGATAAGGGATAAGTGAAAAGGGAAACTGTAAAGGGGAATGTGAAATGAGAGAAGGAAAAACAGAGATGGGGAAGGGGGAAGATAAACTTTAAACGGGAATGGGGGAAAAAACGCCAGCAAAAAAGTAGAAAGGGTGAAAAGGGAAAGATAATAATGGGAAAGAAAAGGGTAATGGGAAAATTGGTAATAGAATTATTAATTGAGTAAGGGGGAAATAAAAGAAAAACAAGGTTAATGGAAAAGGAATAGGGGAACTTTTGAAAAGGGAAAAGCAAACGGTAAAGAGGAATGGGGAAAAGAAAAAGGGAGGGAGAAAACAATAAAGCGGAATGAGTGAAAACAGAAGGATGAAATGGGGAAATGAAGAAAGGTGGAAGGAGAAATGGGTAAAAGGAAAATGAAAACGATAAAGGAGAATGAAGAAAAGGAAAACGGAAAGAGACAATCAGAAAGAGAGAAAAGTGAAAGGTTGCGAGGGGAAATAAAAAGGGGGGAATAGGAAAAATGGAATTGATAAAAATAAGTGGTACAATTAAAACTACATTAATTAATTAAATTAAAATTAATTATATAAGTTCCTTCATTCCAGGAGATAGTTTACTTTATCCAATGAAACTTTTTCTTTAATTTAAAATAATTTTTCCATTGTGAAGTTATTTGACGTTAAAAGTGAAGAATGATGCAAGAGAAACGTTTTCTTAAATTCAAGGCTTCTTAAATTCTTCTTATCAAAAAGAGTTATGAAATGTAAATATATAGAAGGACGAATGAGATCACGAACAGTATCAAATACACTGGAAACTGAAACATTTGATAGGAGGTTGACTTTTTAAACTCTTATTGAATTCATTCACAAGAGCTTTTCATTAATTTGTAGAAAATGATCAGCTTCATTGGTATTCTCTGTTTGATATTACTGATTTTACCTAATTCTATTGGTGAGTATATTATTCATAATTTTATGTCAACTTGCAATCTCAATATATTCATTTCTTATTCGAAATCCCTAAAAACAATAAGAAGTCAACATTGTTAATAGAGAGCTAAAAAATAAAAAAACATACAAAATCAGCTGGAAAGTGAAATGGGAAAGGGTGAAATGGAAAAAAGGAAAGGGAAAGAGAAACAATAAAGGGAAATGCGGAAAAGAAAGGTCAAAGGAGAAAAAGAGAAAGGGTAAAAAGGGGTAAGGCAGAAGAAAACGGGGGAAATGGGAATAGAGAAAAAATTGAGAAAGGGGGAAATGGAAGGGAAACAGTGCAAAGGGAAAGGAAACAGGGGATAGTAACGGTAAAGGGGAATGAAGGAAAGGAAAACGGAAGGTAAAAATAAGAAAGGGAAAATTAACGGCGAAGGGGAATGTGAAAGAAGAAAGGAACTAGGAAGGGGAGAATTATAAAATAGAAAGGGGAAAGTGTGAAGGTGGATGGAAGGGGTAAAAAGAAAGTGAAACGGTAATGAGAAATGGGAAAAAAGAAAAGGCAGGGTAAAAATGAGAAAGGGAAAATTAATGGCAAAGGGGAATGTGGAAGAAGAAAGGAACTAGGAAGGGGAGAATTATAAAATAGAAAGGGGAAAGTGTGAACGCGGATGGAAAGGATGAAGAGAAAGTGAAACGGTAAAGAGGAATGGGGAAAATAGAGGAAAATAAGAAATAAAAAATAAACGGAAAAAGGGAAAGGAGAAAGAAAAGAGGGAGAAAAAAATTATAAAATAGAAAGGGAAAGGAGGGAAGGGAGCAAGAGGAAAGGGGAACGGAGGAATAAATGAGGTAAAAGCGAAACGGTAATGAGGAATGGGGAAAAAGAAAACAGAAGAGGAAGGGGGAAAGGGGAACGTTAAAAGGGCATGTGGAAAAGAAAAACGGAAGGAGAAAATGAGAAAGGGGGAAAAGATAAAGGGCAAATAAGGAAAGAGTAAAATAAATCGAGAAAGGGTAAGATGCAAGAGAAACAGGGTAAAGGGTACAGGGAAAAGGAAAAAGGGGCAAGGAACGGTAGAGGGGAATGAAGGAAATGAATGCGAAAGGGGGAAATGAGAAAGGGAAAAAAGAGAAAAGGCAAAGGGGAATGGGAAAGGAGAAAGGAAAGAGGGAGGGAAAAATTAGAAAATAGAAAGGGTAAAAGGGGAAGGGGGAAAGGGGAATGGGGGAACGGGTTAAGAAAAAGGGAAACAGTAAAGAGGAATGGGGAAAATGAAGGAAAATGAGAAAGGAGAAAGAAACGGCAAAGGTTAAAGGAGAAAGGAAAGAGGGAGGGAAAATTAGAAAACAGAAAGGGTAAAATGGAATGGGGCAGTTCGGTATTTTTGAAAGATATCAAATTATTAAATTTACTTTCTACCTCCTAGCAGGAATTTAAATTAAAGAAAAAAAATTTCTAAAAATTGTATTTTTGTTTCTGTTTTTCTCACATGGTAATTACATATCCACACAGACAAGTGGTTTTAACTAAAGGCGGCGTAAAAAGGACGCGACTCTAACTTTGAACGCTCGCCACTCGTTCAAAAAAAATCGCAGAAAATTCTAGCCTGGTAGACGTGAAAGCTTAAGGTCTTTTGCGTTGAACGATATGTATATTGTTGTTCTACAAAATTTATTTACGCTAGTGTTGATGTAAAACGTGTCAAAAAACGAGGTTTTAGAGGCACTTTTTTTTAGCCTCGAATCTTGAGACTTCCCAAAACAAATTTACAGATGCTCCTTTAAGTGTCTAGAATGCAACGCAGTTTAAAAAATTTTTTAATATTAAATTGTTGGATAATTACAGACCGTTTTCCGCAAAATTTGATCTTGGACAGAAATGATGATAGGGAGTTTGTTTATGGCCTAAAATTTGCAGTTTTGCAGCTTGATTGAAGCACACTTTAAAAAATGAAATACGATCGATATTTTACAAAATAATCCTTTAAGAATATTTCACGATTTTAAAGTCGACTTCAATCAAATTGCAAAAATTCACATTTTAAGCCATAAACCAACTCCCTATCATTATTTCTGTCCAAGATAAGATTTTGCGGAAAACGGTCTGTAATTAACAAACGATTTGATATTTCGAAATTTTGAAAACTGCGTTGCATTCTAGACACCTTATGGAGCGTCTATGAATTTTTTCAGATTTTCTAAGACCTCCAGCTGCTTTTGGGAAGGCTCGAAATTCGAGGCTAAAAAAAGTCCCTCCACAACCTCGTTTTTTGACACGTTTTACATCAACACTAGCGTAAATAAATTTTGTAGAACAACAATATACATATGGTTCAACGCAGGTGACTTGAGGCTTTCACGTCTACCTGGCTAGAATTTTCTTCGATTTTTTTTGAACAAGTGGTGAGCGTTCAAAGTAAGGGTGTCGTACTTTTGACGCAGACCACAAAAATTTTTGTCTTTATGCTGGAGGGCGCTATCACCTTTCAAAGTCAAAGCTAAATTTTTATGGATCTCTTTGTTAGTGATCCCATACTATCCTTCGGTATTGTAAAGGATACAGTAATTAATTCCCTCTTTATGCGAATTCATGTTACAGATTTAGCGGCGTGGAAACATAAAGATGACGCAGTCCATCCCTCTCCACTCGTGCTGCTTCCAAGAATAGACACTTACGAATATATGGGGGAAATTAAGGAATTTTATGGTCTGCATTTTTCTATACCATCAGAATATTTCAAAGGAGTAACAGACAGGAAGAGCGAGTATCTCATTGGATTTGCCGGCTATCCAGGAAATGTTTCCTATCCACTCCTGGATCTGGTAGAGGCCAAAAGAAAAATGTCAAGAGTAAAAATACGTATTCATGGCGACCGTGCTATCGAGATTATACCAATAAATGATGACGATCCTCTGAATGAACATTTCGGCAAGAAAATCGCGCCATATTATATCGTACGTCATGTCCAGAGACCCATTTAATTCAAATTAAACACCCAGAAGTGCCGCAGTGGGACAAAGCCAACTTCAGAGTTTCTCTTCATCCCACCGCTGTCACCCTTTGCTTTCCTCTTTATCTCGCGCACGTTCGGACAAAGCTTGATTTTGTGGATATTTTATAATTTAACCAAATTTGATTTAAATCAAGAAAAATAATCAATGACCCTCAGTCAAAGAAAAGTTTTTCCGATTCCTAGAAATTTCTGTAGTTGAAAGAATTTTGTTTTTAAAGTGCAAATATTGCTGTATTTTAAAATAAATTTTTTCATTGTGAAGTTGTTTTTTGTATTTTTTATTTCATCATAGTGGTTTTCCCCAATTCTATTGGTAAATACAGGGTGTCCTATGAGTATTATTGTTCCTTGTAATGGATCGTAAAAGAAAGAAAAAAATATAATCGAAAAGTCCACAAAAATGTTTTTGGTATGGTGTATATTTTGGGATTGAGTGCGATTTAAAAAAAATCAATTCTTTTATTTAGACGTTTTCGAGATAAAATAGTGCCTCATTGAAATTCTTGTCATGAAAAAAATTTTATGAATTCTCTGAATTCTTCTGAAAGAAAAAAACTCATTTCGATTTTGAATTCTGAAGAATTCTGTAGAAGTCTTTGAATTCAGTTGACACATATTAAAACATGTTCTCTTTTGAGTTTTTAAAAAAGAGTTAAAAGAATTCTCTTAGAATAGTTAGCATATAACTTGATTTATTTTCATTGTTATTAAAATTGATTTGAAATCATTTGCATTCTTTTAATTTCTGCAAAATTTTCTCAACTTCTTCGAATAAATTTGTAATTTTATAAATTCTTCAAAAGATTTTCAGGTCGCATTTTATTGACCGGACAACAAACCGGGAAATGACTGGGAATTGAATTAAAAAACCCTTGAGACAGGGAATTTTTGGCGTGGAATAGGAATTTTTTTAAAGAATGAAAACTTGGATTTAGACGATCACTTCCAAGAACTGAGGCCGCGCTGCAGGCGAGTGTAAAAGGTACTGCGGGGAGTGTGTGGTAGTCAGACAGGCGCAAATAATCAAAATCATTTAAAGTTTGACTGTGCAATATAATTTTTGCAACATTCTCCTTGGCTATGATGTTTTTGTCAACTGTCGTCGAAAATTCAATAACGAACATGGTTCGTTTCTCGAAGTCAAGGAGAACAATGCCAGGCCTTGAGTTTGCAATAGAAACAATTGTCTCATAATGGGAGAAACTTACCATCCAAATATAAATTAGCAAACTGAATTTTAAGCCAAAAATGAAATACTCACATTTCTGATAAAATTAGTGAACTTTTAGCTTTAAAGTGGGATTTTTAACAAACCAAATCTTTATGATCGAGTTTTTGTACACATTATGAGTCCAGAAGGGCGGAAATTGTCAGTCGTTCATCAATCATGTCGTCTTATTGCTATCCGGACACCAGCCGTCCATCAGATTACAAATTGAGGAATTTTACTTGTCTTTGTTTTGACAAACTGCGTCATTGAATCTTCTTCTTAAAAAATGATATAATGATTTTGCGATTCGATTATCATTATTCTTGATGGAATAATTGTTATTTATATGTGTCCAATTTCAATGTAAAGCATGTAGCATTTGGGGAAGATCAAGGCGGATTCGCAACCAGCATTTTATCTTACTGATTTTTTCCAACTTACATAACTTTTTGTGCATATAAAAAGACGAAAAAATTTGTGATATTTTGCTGAAAAATTGTTTTTTAAGATAGTTATTTAATTTTTAATTTTAATAATTTCTGTAAACAAAATAAAAATACGGGATGACTTAGGGTTCTTTAAAGTAATTCAGACTACTACTGCTGCGGCATGTTTATTTTTGATGTTTTTTTAACTGTTTCAAATTAAAAACATTTTAACTAAACACAGCTAAACAGAGATTTTATTTTCAGTATTATTAAGAATTTAGTGATTGGAGTTTATCCACACTGTGAGCTTTCTTCGACCGTTAATATCAATAATGAGAGAA
>JAAAKG020138988.1:0-12486 GCA_010014905.2 Druon quercuslanigerum
ATCTGAATTTTATTACACCATTGCGTATAACTTACTGCGTCATAAGCTAAAAATTAAGTTGGCCCCTCATTCTCATTAATTGCATACATTTGAGGGGCCAAAAAGTAGTTTCCTCTTATATTTAACAGAATTGAACATTGCATTTTTTTCGGAACTTCCTTAGTACCCTCTAGAACATATATTTTGACCATCATGTTTGGTAAAGGCGTTTTCGAGAAAATTGGATTTTTTGATTTTTCAAAATTTGTTTATAACTTTCGTAATTTTTTTTTTTTTAGTTGTTACTTGGGTTAAGTTTATCTTATAGGGGAAGCTACTTGCCCTTGCAAGTATGGATCAAGTATATGCAAGTATATGGATCACATCAGAGCGGGGGCACCCAGACCATGCTTATCCTGCTACGGCCTTTGGATACTTATATTTGAATCTTTAATTCAAAATCTTACATTTCCGTGCACAAATTTATTTAAAAGAATAGTAATAATAATGAGAATAATAATAAATAAATAAAATATAAATAAAAAAATTTTGTATCAAAGAAACATTTTCTTTTTCTTCAATATATTTTGTAATGGAAAAAGTTTTTTATGTCAATTTAGTAACTTTATAACAGCGATATTTATCACTTAGCTGCGTCTGTCGCCAATGTAAATATTTTTAACAAATTACGCCACAATACATTATTTTTCTGCCATAAAAAATTGGGTTAAATTTTTTTCGTATAAAAAGATTTAAAAAATTTTGAAACAACAAACTAGGCATTTTTGTAATTCGCTAAAATAAAACAATGTTTTAGGATTACTGCAAGTGTTATCAATAGTTATCAAGAAAATTAAATCAAATTTAAATTTACGTAATTTTATAATTTCACATCTGAGCTATTAATCAAATAATAATGCGTCCAAATGTAAAACTGCGTACTTACAAGATATCATGTACTTTTAACAGATTTAATAAAACTTACTGATAAGGGCCACCATTACGTGCCGAAACGTTTGAAACAACTTAATTAGTTTCAATTCACCTGATCCTAAAGTCAACAACTTACATCAACAATTTCTACAAAAAATAATAAAATGTTTTGGTTTCTAGTTTTTTTTTTTTTTGAACGGTTTTTTTTGTGCCCGTACTTGTGTCCGTAATTTTGAATTTTTCAAAAAACCGCTTACGGCATAAATAAGCACAAGTCTACCGAAAATTAGCACAACTTTCATTTTTCCGAAAGAATAAGTTTGCGGATCCATCTTCCGGAACAGCCACCTTATTCTGATGTCCCCGATTGTTAAAATAAAAAAATTAACGATTATGAATTATTGACGCTAATAAAATAGTGAACATGTTTGAATCTTATCAATAAAGTTGAAAACGCTTTATCTTTGGTAACAGCGATTTAAACAATAGATTTTGAGGAATAATAAGCCGACTATCGTACAACTTAGGAGTGAATTCCAACGTCAATTAGCATTCTAGTCTCTCCTTCATATAAGCTAAAGAAACAAAGCCCGCATAGTTCAACTATACAATCTCTCATTAACTTAACTCCACTGTATTCTCGAAGGTTTCAAATTGTTCGAATCTGAACTTCTTGGAAGGTCCATATTAGGTTCCTCCAGTTGAAGAGCCTCTTAACAAGCGGGACTTGGTACTCTCAAAACGAAAGCCATTATCATTTTCGTCTTAAAGCACAATTTCTATGGAAAAGATGTGTCTTCGAGGCTAGAGGTGGGCAGTTAGGAATTTCCTACGCAGGGGAATTCCACAATTTTGGACTTGAACCGGAAATCTGGTTATTCCTCAAATATTTCAGTGCCTACGGAAACCAGCCACATCACCTTTTAGGGTCTCGATTCGTGGGTGGTATGCAAAATTTGCATAATGAACTTGATTTCTTCTTCTCGAGTCAATAGCCAATCTTGTTTTTTATCTCAGGCTCATTTAAGAAATTCAAAAAAGTTCAAAAAAATTCAAAAGTAGCAGACATTCTTTAAAATAGTGGAAAATTAGTGTTATGCAATCTTTTTGATATTTCGTCGATGAGGTGACTGAATTGTAATCTCGTGTGGGAAAGTGAGGATAATTTTTGGAATTTTAGAAACCCTTTCTATTTTGAAAGGATTTGTAAGGTTTGATATTTTTTACTCAATATTTTCATTATTTTCAGTGCAAACGAGATTTAAAAGTATCTCCAATGATTTGAAAGGAGTACAACAGATTTAAAGAGATTTTTAAGTATTTTGAAGGACCGAAAAGTATGTCAAAGAATTACTAAATTTTTACGCTAATTAACGGGAATTTTTCAGAAATTTTAAAATTATTTCAAAAGGTACCGAAATATTTCACAGAATTTTGAAGAAATTCCAGAGATTTGACTGAATTTAAAAGAATATGATACTGAAGTATTTAAACAGATTTTTAAGAATTTTGAGTAATTTTAAGGAATTTAGAACAATTCCCGCAGATTACAATTTTGCACATTTTAAGGAATTTCGAGAGATTTTGATAGATTTTAAAAGGTTTTAAGACATACTGTAATATTTCACTAAATTCTACAGGATGCCAGAGGATTTTAATGGGATTTTAATGATTTTAAAGAATTGATCAGATGTTCAAGTATTACAATTCACTTTAAGGAATTTCAAGGGATTATAAGTCATTGTAAATTATTTCAAAAAAATTCGCGGGATTACTAAGAATTTAAAAAGTCAATTTTTAAAAATGATGAATTTTAATGAATTTTAAAGGACGTCAGAAAAAGTTAAAGAGATTTCGAAGGTTTTAAGGGATTTAATGAAAATGTCCATGAATCACAATGAATTTCAAAGGAATTTTAACTATTTCGAGACATTCATAAGATTTTTAAGGATTAAAAAGGATTTAAAGGGGTTTTAAGGGATTAACAGAGATTATGAAATACTTCAAAAGAATTTGCAGGATTTTAAAGAATTTAAGAGAATTTTAAGAAATACCGAAGCCTTTTACTGAATATTAAAGGTGACCAGGGAATTGTACTCCTAATGGGATTTTAAAGATTTTAAGCGACTCATAAGGCTTCCAAGGATTACAAAGGATTTCAAGGTATCGCAAGGAATCATAAGAGGTTTTGAATTATTTAAAAGGAATTCGCGGGATTTTTAAGAATTGTTAAAGGCTTTTGAGAGATAACGAAACATTTCACTAAAATTTGAGGAATGTGGGGGAATATTAATGGGGTTTTAAGCATTTTAAGGGATCCAATAAGATGTGCATGGAACACAAATAATTTTAAGGGATTTTAAAGATTTAAAAGGATTCATAAGATTTCCAAGGATTACAACAGAGTTTTAAGGGATTGAATCCCATAGATTACAAAGAATCTTAAGGGACTTTAAAATGCATATGATTTGCAAGAGTTAAAAAGAATTTTAAGGCATTGAATCCCATTAATTACAAAGAATGTTGAGGGATTTCAACGATTTTAAGAAGTTTATCAGATCTCCAAGGATTACAAAGGATTTTAAGGTATCTTAAAGATTGAAAGGGATTCATAAGATTTTCAAGGATTACAAAAGAGTTTTAAGGGATTCACTCCCCTGGATTACAAAGACACTTAAGGGATTTTAGGGATTCGTATGATTTGCAAGAGATAAAAAGAATTTTAAGGCATTGAATCCCATTAATTACAAAGAATGGGGGATTTCAACGATTTAAAAAAATTTATCAAGTTTGCAAGGATTACAAAGGATTATAAGAAATTTCAAGGGATTTTATGAGATTTTAAAATATTTTAAAATAATTTTCGGAATTTTAAAGCGTTTTAAAAGGATTTTTAAGATGCCAGAGAATTGTAATGGAGGGTAAAAGATTTAAAGAGATTTAATCAGACACCCATGGATTACAAAGGATTTAAAGTAATTTTAAATATTTTGAGTGATTCATAAGATTTCCAAGGATTACAAAAGAGTTTTAAGGGATTTAATCCCATGGATTACAAAGAATCTGAAGTGATTTTAAGGATTCGTATGTTTCGCAACAATTGAACAGAATTTTAAGACAATGAATCTTATTCATCACAAAAGATGTTAAAGGATTTCAACAATTTTAAGAAATTTATCAGATTTCAAAACATTACAAATGACTTTAAGGGATTTTAAAGATTAAAAGGGATTCATAAGATTTTCAAGGATTACAAAAGAGTTTTAAGAGTTTTAATCCCATGTATTACAAATTTTAAGGTTTCGTATGATTTGCAAGAGATAAAAAGAATTTTAAGGCATTGAATCCCATTAATTACAAAGAATGTTTGGGGGATTTCAACGATTAAAAAAAATAAATCAGATTTGCAAGGATTACAAAGGACTTTAAAGGATTTAAAAGATTTAAAGGTATTCATAAGATTCTCAAGGAACACAAAAGAATTTTATGGGATTCAATCACATGAATTACAAAGTATCTTAAGGGATTTCTACGATTTTAAGAAATTTATCAGATTTCCAAGGATTACAAAGTATTTTAAGTCATTTCAAGGGATTATAAAGGATTTTAAGTCATTTCAAGGGATTACAAGA
The DNA here is from genome assembly GCA_010014905.2 of Druon quercuslanigerum. NCBI lineage: Eukaryota > Metazoa > Arthropoda > Insecta > Hymenoptera > Cynipidae > Druon > Druon quercuslanigerum. The sequence continues at coordinate 4,545 of JAAAKG020138988.1, forward strand.
GATTTTGAAATATTTCAAAAGAATTTTAGGAACTTTAACGCATTTAAATTGAAGCATTTAAATTGATTTTTAAGATATCAGAGAATTTTAATGGGGTGTAAAAGATTTTAAGAAATTCAATCATACGTCCATGGATTAAAAAGGATTTAAACTAATTTTAAATATTTTGAGGGATTCACAAGATTTCCAAGGATTACAAAAGAGTTTATAGGGATTCAATCCCATGGATTACAACGAATCGTAAGGGATTTTAGGGATTAGTATGTTTTGAAAAAACTAAAAAGGATTGTAAGGCATTGAGTCCCAATAATTACGAAGAATGTTAAGGGATTTCAACGATTTTAAGAAATTTATCAGTTTTCCAAGTATTACAAAGGATTTTAAGGGATTTTATGAGATTTAGAAATTTTTCAAAAGAACTTTCGGAATTTTAAAGAATTTTAAAAAGATTTCAAGAGATACCGAAGCAATTGACTGGATTTTTAAGATGTCAGAGAAATTTAATGAAGTGTAAAAAAATTTAATGGATACAATCAGACGTCTATGCTGCCGTGCAAATTAAAAAAAGTATGTACGTGCACTCTGAGTCGAACGGAGATATTCAAGAAAACCATTTGCGCTCAGAACTTTAGTGTAGGAACACATTTTCCTTAATGCAAGTACCTCTTTTTGGTAAAACGCAAGTGCTCTTTCTGATTTTGCAATGAAAAATGTATTATTTAAACAATTTCTATAAAAAAATGCACTTGCGTCTTTTTCTGGAATGAAATCCCAGATAAGAAAGACGCAAAGTCTCTTGCGGCGTGAATTTTAAGTAATTTTACATGTTTTGAGGGATTCATAAGATTTCCAAGAATTACAAAGATTTTTAAGGGCTTTAAAAGGAATCAAATATATTTTAAGAGATTGAAAGGGATTTTAAGGGATTTTGAGAGACTTAAAAAAAAACTCGAAACATTTCAAAAGAACTGATGGGAAATTTAATATTTCAAAAAGATTTTCAAGAGATACCGAAGTATTGCATATGATATCCACAGAATTTAAAGGGATTTGAAGAAAAAAATATAAAAAAACCGTTGAAATCCTTTTAAAAAGCCGGAAATCTATTAAAATCTTCTGAAGTTCCTGGAAAAATTAAAATTTCTTTAGATCATTCCAAATCTTTTAAATTCGTTAAAATGCGTAGAAATGCCGTTAAATCTTTTTTTTGTAATCCTATGAATCCCTTGAAGCTGGCGAAATCTCCTGAAATCTCTGAAATGTCTGAATTTAGAAGAAAACCCTAGGTTTTGCCTGAAATTATAATATTTAAACAAATTCATTAAGTCTTTAAAAACGTTTAGAAATCCTATACTAAGATCCCATAAAAGCGCATAAGTGTGGTGAAATCACTAAAAATCCCTTAAGATACTTTGAAATCTTGTAGATTATCTTGGTATTTTTAATACCTCTTAAAATTTCTTCAAAAATTTTCAAAACTTTAAAATCATTTGATATCAGATAAAGCGTCTTGAAATCTCTTGAAATCTTTGAAATTCTTAGAAAACGCTTGGAATCTTTTACATAAAATAATTTAAAGGCTTAAAAAACTATAAAATCATTTAAATCAGCTTGGAACCTGCTAAGATTTTTAGAAATCCCTTAAAAAAATTTTCAAACTTTAAAATCTTCAAACTTTTTGATAGTAAAATTAGTAGCATTAGTAAGTAATTTAGAAAATAGTAGCATTAGTCTCATTTTTTCAAAACAGATCTAAAACAGTTGCATCATTAAAAAAAGTTTTAAAAAGTGTTCAATTTTTCAGATTCAAGGAATACTGAGTTCTGTTTATCAAAGTTATTTCTGACGAGTTATTTATGTTTCTGTGCAAAAATAAATAAAAAGGATCCGTTTACTTTCATTAAAATATTTTTTCTTCTCTTTGACATCCATTAAATGTCAACTTTAAATCACGAAGAGGATAATCGCGCCACTTTCATGGTCGTATAAATATATTACAAAGTACTTTATCAAAGTGCATTTGAATATGTCTGGAACTGCAGTTTTTATCCATAAAATGGCAAAAGGATTTTCGCAAATTTAAAAATATATTTTTTTAAATAAATAAAATAAATCAGAGTATCCTATATTCTGCACTAAGAGGTTTTACTTTTCGTTATTATACATCCAGAAGAGAGCGCCTTTAGAGATACAAAATTTAAAAGAAGATAAGCTATTAAATACCTCATTTTTGATGTTGAAAGTCACTTTAGATACTCAATATGAAAATTGTACATTAATCTAAGTGTTCTTAATTTTATTTTTTTTTATATTAACAAGAAAATAAATTTAATAAATCATTTTCTTTTTATATCAAATTTTTTTTTAAAGTTCAAGAGTAGGCAAAATATGAGATTCATCTTCACGACGAAATTATTAATTGATCGAGAAGATCCTTCACCTCCCACCATGGTCACTGTACGCTCTGACTTGCGTCAGTGGCTGACCAACTAATAACAGAACTAATGAGTGGAAACGCGCAAATGTGCAGATGAAAAGACGCGCGCATGCTTACAACGCGCGCAGCGATGCAAGGAAGAGGCAGCCAATGAAAGTCGCTTGACAAAATCACTCCGCGACTCACGGTAGAAGTAGGGGCGCCTCTAGCCTTGGAATATCCACATGTTTACGTTTTTCAGCCTTTGGAATATGTAAGAGTTCAATGTATGAGAAATTTCAGTTTAAAATTTTTCACCTTAGGGTGCAAAATACTACAATCAGTTTTTGCTTTGGTACCAAGATTTTTCTTCTGATATAACTATTTTTATGAATTTTCAAAGTTTTCGGTGATTCTGAATAGCGACTGAAAAATGTTTTTTGGTGCAAAATTCAACTAATTAGTTGAAAGTGGAACTACTTTGTTAAAAATTCATTTTATTTTTGGTTCACTCATCATTTTAGTTAACATACCTTTTTTTTTTTGTTCAAAATTTAACGATTGACGATTCCATGTTTGGTTGAACATCCAGGGTTAAAAATGTATGTTCTTCAGTTGAAAATTCAACAATTTTATTGAAAATGAATGTATTTTATTGAAAAAGCTTTTTTTCTTAGCTTTAAAACTAGATTTTTTAATTGAAAATTAATTTTTGCTACTGAAAATACTATTCTACTATGAAAATTAAATTCCTTTTTTTGCTGAGCATCGATTTTCTTCAGAGGAAAATTTAAATATAAATTTGAAAATATATTTTGTTTAAACTTCGTCTTTTGTGGTAAAATATTAATATTCTTGACAACTAATTCACCCTTTGGCTTAAAATTCAAATATAAGATTGAAAATGCATTAAAAATTAAAATATATGGTTGAGAATTCATGTCTTTTGTCATAAAAATTTATTTTTGTAAAAAAATAAACTTTTTCGTTGAAAATTCATTTCTTTAGTTGTAGGGTCCGCGGTCTAAACCTGTTAACAGACACTTCAGAAATTTGATACAGCGAAGAAAAATCGTTCCACTGACCTATGCTGTAAATATTAAAATGCGATTTTTGAAAATCCATTTCAAAAAAAGTAAAAGGAATTTTGCCGTTTCGTTTGCGAAATAATAACTGCATATAAAAATTTTCCATAAAATAAAAAAAAATTAATTTTTTAAAAAAATGTCAGTTATCAGGTTTAGACCGTGGACCCTTCAGTTAATATTTAGGATTTTTTATTGAATAGAAATGAATAGAAATAGAAATTTAATTTTATTGGTAGAAATTTCATTTTATTTCGTTGAAAATTTATATTAATTAGTTGTAATTCGTAATTAGTTCTATGTTGGGAAATTAATCTTATTGTTTACAAATTTATCGTTTTGTTTAAAAATTTAACTATTAAAAATACATCAAAAAAATAAAATATTTGGTTGAAAATTCATGTAAATTGTAACAAAAATGAATTTTTTTTAGAAAATGAATGTTTTCGTTGAAAATTCATTTCTTTAGTTATAAATTCGGTTTTTTTATTGAACACAAATTTGTTAGACTATAGAAGTTTAACTTAATTTTGTTTTAAAAATTTTTTGTTATAGAAATTTAATCTTTTTTGTAAAAAATTAGATTTATTTTGTTGAAAAAATTATATTTCTCAATTGAATATTAATCTAATTAACTGGTTTGAAAATTTTATTAAAAATTGAAATATTTCGTTGAAAATTCATAAATTTTGTAAAAAATTATTCTATTTCATAGAAAATAATTCTTTTTGGTTGTAAATTTAGTTGTTTCGATAAATAGTTACTTTATATGTAGTAATAAAATTTTTAAATAATAAACCTTACGATTTTGTGAGTGCTATCGAGATTTTCGTTAAACGCCCATTTTTTAGAGAAAGATTAGAATAAATTGTAATCAGCAAGAGTAATTTTAACCTAATTAAAATATGATTGTAAACTTAATGACTCCATTTTAATAAAAACAAAATTAAAATTTTAGATTCAATACTATATAGTAATAATAATAATTCAGGATAAAAAAGTATTAAAAAAAGTAATTTTTCAGCTTAATTCTGTACTTACCCATAAAATATAAGCCCTTGAAGAATTAGAAATTTAGCCATAAAAATTCACGTTTTGAAGATTTTTAAAATTTTGAAAGATTTCGTGAAATCCTTAGAAAAAAATGTTTTCAAAAATTTTCTAGATACTTTTTCGGCTTACCTAAGACTGAAAAATCATTCTGAATTTTCTCGAGAAACTTATGAAATTTATATTTATATAAGGTTGAAGTCAATAAACAAATAAATTTAAAACATTAATATTTCGTTTTTGGTTGAAAATTCATCTCTTGCCATAGAATTTAATATTTTTCAAATTAAAATTGCGATTGTATTTAAAAATAAAACCTTTTTAGTAGAGGATTGAACTATTTAATTGAAAATTCGCCTCTTTGAATTGATTCAAACATTTTTCAGGTAAAATAAATTTTTTTTAAGTTTTAATATCAAGTATTATATTTGACATTCAGAATTTTTTTTTAATTTAACTTCTATGTTAAAAGTTGAACTACTTTCCTAAAAATTCAATTTTTTGGTTAAAATTTTACCATTTTAGTACAAAATTTGTCTTTTTTTGCAGAAAGCTAATCTTCTTGGTCGAAAATTAATATTTTTGGTTAACGATCCAACTATTTTGTGGAAAATTATTAAAAAGCCAAATATCACATTTTCCCTTGAAAATTGATCTTTTCGGTTGAAAATTCAATTTAGTTAAAACCTGAACTAATTTTCTAAAAAGTCATTTTTTAGTTGAAGATTCATTTTAGTTGAAAATTAACTTTTTTGCTAAAAATTTATATATTTTGTTTAAAAAATTAACTAATTGGCTACAGACAGACATTTTTTAATTAAAAAAAAAAAATTCTGCAAGACAGATAATTTTTTTCATTCACTCTAAAATTATAAATAATTTGACCGTATAATAAGCTGAACTTTCAGAGTTGATTTTAAATAAAATCATTAAGGAGTTAAATATATTGATGATAAAGAAAATCAATTTAGCGAGAGGCAATCAATTCTTTTTGTGTATAATTGAATTAATATAAAAGCGAGAAGTTATTTGCAATACAACTATTGTCCAATTAAATTTAAACAAATTAATATAAATTATTGAATCAGAAGGATAATTTTACAAGATCCCATCAAAGAACTCTTAAACCCCTGAAGAAATTTTTATCTAAATTTCTAAAGGAAAACTAATTTTGCAAAGAAACTCCTCAAGATCGAATCTTGTATCTTGAAAATTTAATTTAAAAACCCTTTGGATTACGAAAAGTTTCAAAGAACTAATGCAACCTTTTAAGTTGCGATCGACTCGTAAAGCAAAAAGCCCTTTTCTCATTTTTCGAAATTTTAATAAATGATATATCGAGATATCTTGGGAAAATGTTCTAAATAAAATTCATAATCTGTAATGCTCTTTTTGTTAACATGATTTTGGAAAAAATTTACCAAAAATGTTTTAGACTTTACAGTCGAAATTTCTCTTAAATAAAATTAATGCAGACGCAACATTAAGTTCAATATCAAAAGCTCTAAATTAGTTGAATTTTCTAAAAATAAATATTAATTTTCTACTAAAAAAGTTAAGTTTTCCAGCTAAAGAGTCAATTTTTTAAAGAAAATAGTTGACTTTTAAATGCAAAATATGAGTTTTAAACGACAAATTTAATTTACAATTAATAAAGAAGAGTTTTCCACCAAATAGTTGAATTTTCCTTTAAAAAATAATGTCTAACCAAAAAGTTGTATTGAAATGCAAAAATATCAAGTTTCAAGCAAAACAAACACATTTTCTAAAAATAATCAACTTTTTACCCTAATAGATAAATCATCAAACACAAAGATAAATTTTTAGAAAAGTCATTAAATTTATATATTTTTAACCTAATGGTCGAATTTTTAATAATAAAAAATTAAGCTTCAATCAAAATAATTATATTTTCAATCAAACAGTTCAACTATTAAGGCAAAAAGATGATTTTTTCAGAACAAAGTTAACTTTTTAAATAAAAAAAGATCTTTTTTCTACCAAATGGTCGATTTTTTAATAAAAAAATGTAAGCCTTAGTTTTTCACCGAATAATTTAATTATCAAGTACAAAAGACGAATTTCTTTATGAGACTGTTTATATTTAACAAGAAATGTAATTTTCAAACATGAAATATTAATTTTTAATTAAAAAGGACGAATTAAAAAAATAAATATAGAATTTTCAAAAAAAAAAAAGATTACTTTAGAAAAATATTTGTTTCTTCGAAAAAATAAATAATTTTTCATGAAAATAGTTGAGTCTTTAACCAAACAGTTGAATTTTTATAAAAGCAGTTAAATTATCAAACTAAAAAGATATAATTTTTACCCACAAGATTAATTTTCACCAAAGAGAAAATTTTTTGTAACCTGAATTTTCAACTAAATAGTTTATTTTTCGAACATAAAAGATTACTTTTTAACCAGATAGATTATTTTCAATAATGATAATAAAAAGAGTTGAATTTTTAACATACAAAGATTAACTTTTAACACAAAAATTAAATTTTTAAAGAAATGATTTCAATCTTAAAGAATCTTACAAAACAGATGGATTTTGACACAAAGAATACCATTTTCAAACTAGAAAGATGAATTTTCGAGAGAAAAAAGATAACTTTTTAACAAAATTGTTAAATTATCATCAAATTAATTAAATCTCACAATTGTACAGAATCTTATCAAAGAGATGAATTTTTAAACAATGAATACAATTTTCAAACTACAAATATGAATTTTTAACAATTGAATTTTTATCAAAAAATAACTTTGTAACAAAACAAAATTTTTAACAAGAAATATCCAAATAATTAAATTTTTCAAGTAAAAGATGACTTTTTAATGAAATAATTAAATGTTTAACAATATAGCTTACTTTTTAACAAATGAGCACAATTTTATTATTAAAAATATATATTGTCAACCAAGAAGATTGATATTTTACGAAAAGACTAATTTTCATTAACAAAAATAAACTTTTAACCGAATAGTTAAATTTGTTAATAAAAATGTTAAATTTTCAACCAAGAAAAATTACATTTTTAAACAAAGAGATGAATTTTCAACTAAAATTATGAATCTTTAAAAACAAAAACAAATTTTTAACAAAGTAGTTAATCTTTCATCAATGTAGTTGGATTTTCAAAATAAAAAATTTTAGTTTTACATTTTATATAATTGAGGACAACCAAAAAAGAAGAATTTTTAACAAAACTGATTCAACAAAACCAAAAAAATATCAGTTTTAATAAAATTTGTATGAATTTTCTACAAAAAAGAATTATTTTTACAAAGTAGATAAACTTGTTACCAAAGCGATGAATTTTAAACTAAAATTATAAATTTTTGAACACAAAAAATGTTTAACAAATTAGTTTATCTTTTACCC
>JAAAKG020138989.1:0-12486 GCA_010014905.2 Druon quercuslanigerum
AGTTTTCTGTGAAAACCTTTTTTCAAAAAACTGAATAGGTAAATAATTGCAAATGTAAAACTTGGAGCGCGCGATTCTTAACAATTAATGTCTATTATACGGATGTAACCGCTCGCAGTACAGCTAGCGAAGGAATAAAAATATAAACAAAGGAATACCTGAAGTTATATTAAATGACCTTTAAATGTAGTTTTAGCTCTTGTAGCATCATAATAGTTGCAGTTTCTGTAGAAATCAATAGATCATTGTGCTTTTTGATACCTCAATATTAACATCGTTCTGCGAGTTAAATAATATTTCGCGAAATTCATAGGAGAAGGAATTCTCTCTTTTTCGAAATGGAAAAATAATCACAGGGTACTCTTGGCCCTAGGAAACGCACTAGATGTAAAGATAACTGGTCGAAAAATGTTAGAAAAAATACAGAAATAACGTAAGTGAAATGTGTGAAAAATTCTTTCTTAGTTTTACTAATTGAAAAAAAATTGAATAAATTGAATAAATTCTGTATAACTATTCTTGTAGAATGAATTTGATATAATCCTCAAATGAATTGTATGCAAATTACATAGAATTTTTTTTTAGAATTCATGGGTATAAAAGTGGACATAGCTGTGATTTAAAAAATGTAATTTAATTTATATAACTTGTTCATATTACTTTATTATTTAATATTTATTATTATATTATTATATAACTTGTTCATTGGTGCGTTATAAAAGTATTCAAACTCTTTAAATATATCATATTTCGATACTTTTCACATTATTCTGAATGTTCGCATTATTTACGTGCGTACCTACATTTGAGTCCGCCTGTATGCCTGTCGCCTAAAAGAGTTTAGTTCGCGCGCTCCAAGTTTTGCATTCGCAGTTTTTTACCTATTCAGTTTTTTGAAAAAAGGTTTTCACAGAAAACTACCTTATAGTATTTTGAACAACTTCTCCATAGAAAGTTTATATTTGCTCAAACTTCGCTCGATAAACGAAGCAATCAAAGATTATAAGGAATTTCATTCGGAATGACCAAGAAAACAATTTTTTATTTTGTTATAAATGATGACATACACTTTTAGCTTACATAGTCCCTCTTAAGATGCTTTGGAAAGTATTGCCTCCAAATTTCATCAAAAAATTACAAAACTGTAGATGCTACGACGAGCGAGAGACCAAAAATTAATTATAAATCGTCTTCAGAAAAAAACAACATTATCATGGTTATCTCGAAAACTATACTAGATTAAACTTTTTTGCTAGAAGATAAAAGATACCCCCCAATTTCCTATAAGAATGCATTCTTCAAAAATCAAATTTTCAAATTTAGATTTTTAGTTGCCAGGGGCCAACCTCCCTCCAACTTTACCGAGATATGTCCCGTTCTGGAATTGGAGCGCTCAATTATGCAAAATAAGGTTGCCCAAATACATTTGCGTAGGTTTGGGCGAGCAATATTAATTATTTAATTGAACGTGTGAAATTAAAGAAAATTTGAATCTAATTCAGTATATAAATTATTTGATAGACACAATTCTGCACGGTGCAGGGCGAAGGACGTGGTGGGTTATTGGTAACTTCATTACCGATAGTTGGTGTTAATTTTTTTTACTATTAACCAATGTTAAAAAATTTCCAAAATAAATTTGATTCGTTTTTCTGTTATAGTCCAAAATTAAACAGTTTTTAGTAAAACTAGAGTACGAAAGCGCACGCTTCTATGAGTATGGTACATGCATATAGAACAAAACTGGAAAAGTTTAGAAAGCGTGCGCTTTCTTGATCCACACGCCGTTTTAGTAAAAACTGTTTAATTGTTGCCAATTACAGAAAAAAAGACTTTAAAAATTCCTTTTGTAAATTTTTAAACATTTTAAAATAGCATCCAAATTCATCACCAAATATCAGTAATGAAGTTACCAGCATCCCACCATTACCATTGCCTTGAGCCTTGCAGAATTGGGCCTATTAAATCATGTGTATCGCCGAACTGAAGTCAAAGTTTGGTTAACTTCATAAATTCAATTAAATAAATAATATCGCTCGCCCAAACTACACGAACGTATTTGGGCAGCTTCATGTTTCATAATTATACTATTAAATAAATAATATCGCTCACCCGAACTACACGAATGTATTTGGGCAGCTTCATATTTCATGATTATACTATTTAATAAACAATATCGCTCGCCCGAACAACACGAACGTATTTGGGCAGCTTCATATTTCATAATCATACTATTAAATAAATAATATCGCTCGCCCGAACTACACGAACGTATTTGGGCAGCTTCATATTTCATAATTATACTATAAAATAAATAATATCGCTCGCCCGAACTACACGAACGTATTTGGGCAGCTTTATATTTCATAATTACACTCATTGCTACCCTAAAAAACTTATATTTTCCCTTCATTTCATAAAATAAAATCGATTTTTGTATAAAACTTGATTTAAAATTTTTAGATGGATAATAAAATAAAAATATTACCTTTGCTCTAGAGAGTCGGTTCGGTTCGATTTGTAACCAGAGTCGTTGAGGCTTCCTTCGTGTCGAAGAGAGGGAAGTGAATCCCAAGGGGATTCTCTTTTATGTCCAGTATAGCTTGGATTCATTGAACTGGAAGCCGCTGAACCGAGAGTCGAACTGCCGGATTGCCATCCATCCGAATGTCTGAACCATTGAGCGCGAGCCGATTCCCCGATGCAACTGGCACATCTTCAAAAGGGAAGAAAAATTTTTGAAGAAAAATAAAAAAAATATATAACTCAATTGAAAAAGTAAGAAAATAAAAAAAAAATACCTAGAATTGTAATCGCTGAGATATCCGCGATCACGATCGATTTCTCGTTCCCTTTTTTCCCTGATGATTTCGTTTCTGTCACTATAATATCCATCCCGATCTTTGCTGTTTTGTCTCTCGGTACAATAACGATAAGAGAGGGGCAAAGTTGACGATTTATTTGAACTTGAGCCTGAAATTAAGTCAAAAACCGAAATAGATACGTTGTGTTGATTAACCGAAATCTAAGATGCAAAATCTGTCTTTAATCAAATCTACAAATAGTTTTATAAATAAATCAAGAATTCCAGTTAATAGAGAAAAAACACTTACGCCTTCTTGATGCGTGTGGGGTGCGCTGTACATTTAAGGGGATATTTTCTGCGAACTCTGAAAATGAAATGAGGAAATTATCATTTTTTAGAATCTGATTGACCTGAAAAATAACAACGCCACCGAAAATTGGGAGGCTTCCAATTTAAATGTATCTAATTGGATGTCCAAACTTGCAGATTTGACCTACTATTGTTAAAATCACCGGGTTTACTTCCAATAAAGTCACCGAAGAATATTGACATGTTTATCTCAGATCAATATGTTTAGAGATAAAAAATAACTTTTAAAAGAAGTGAAGAATGTTAAAAACGTCATGTTTATTAATCTGCGTCAAAAACCGTTTTGAGAATTTTAAATTGGATACAAAGGAACCTCCCGGCCAACTACCAAGATAATATTCAAGGGTGACCTTTTCGGAAACATTCCTCAATTCTTTTACAGTAGAATTCTTTAAATATTCAAGTATGATTTATAGTTTGAAGACATAACTTAAGATTGATCTAAAAATATCAAAATCCGTAACAAGCGGAAGTCTTCTAATGATTAATTAGGACCACAAATTTGCAGATTTGTCTAACAATTGACCTGCATGTATACAATTTATCAAAAAGTTAAAGGCTTCGATTTTAAAGATATTTAATCAGAACTATCAATTTGCAGATGTGACCTACGATTTATCAACAAATATAAGAGCTCACAAAAATTTTAAACTTCTAATATTCAATTAGGGTCTTAAATTTGGACATTTGACCAGCAACTGACCTACAACTGCTAAAGCCATAGGTGAAAGTTTTGTAATATTCAATCGGGGCCTCAAATTTGTATATTTGAGCTATGATTGACCTACAAATAGTAAAGTCCTAAAGACGTGCGAGTTTTTAAATATATAATTATTACTAGCAATTTGCAGCTCTAACCTATAATTGACCTATAAATTTAGGGTCCTCAAGATGTGGAACTATTCAAATGAAAAAATATTTTTTAGATATTAAAATTTGCAGTTTAGACCTTGGTTTTAACCCATGATTTAGCCAAAAATATGAGAGCTCGCAAAAATTGTAAACTTCTAATATTCAATTAGGACCTTAATTTTGCAAATTTGATCTACAATTAACCTACAACTGCCAAAACCCTTGATAAGTGACAGTCTTCTATTACTTCATTAGAAACTCAAATTTGTATATTTGAGCTTGGATTGACCTAAAAATATTAAAGTCCTCAAAACGTGTGAGTTTTTTAAATATTTAATTAAGACATACAATTTGCAGCTCTATCCTACAATTGACTTATAACTCTAAGATTGGCAACTCTCGGAGTCACTTAATTATTCATGAAATCTGTAAGGTCACTTGAATTCGTTTGACAGATTATTTTAGGCTAAGGGTGTTGTTTTGACTAATTTTTAAAGTTTGTTCGTTAAAAAATAAGGCTGTGTCTAGTCGTCCAGATTTTGTGGATGAAGTGAATTTTCTAAAAATGTTCTGAAATCTTTCGGAATCTCCGGAAATAACTAAAGTGTCTTGAAATATCTGTAGTGACTTGAAATTAATTCTGTTTAATTCTGATGAAGTCAGTGAAGTTTTTGAAAGTCAGAAGGAGGTGTACACCTGATCAGTCGAGTTTTAAGCCCCTCGGCAAAAGTTTAACCAGATCTTCAAATTTGCAGGTATGAGCTACGATTGACCTACAAATAATAAAGTATTCCAGCTTCGCCATATCTAAAATTTTAAGCCTTGCATATCTGGAAGCTTGCCGAACAAACTTTCATTTTCTCTTACCAAGATTTTCCATACTCTGTGTCAGCAAAGCTTCGAATGTATGAAGACTGATGCTTTCAGCATCCATCCCCTTAGCCAAAGTATTCCTCAGATGCATCTCGTATTCCAGAAGAAGTCTGCTAGTTGGACTTCCAGGAGTTGATGCTGACTGCATATTTTGCTGATGATATTGTCCTCCATTGCATTTTCTCGAATTGCAATGATTTGGCTGTTCCATGTCCGAATTGCCGTTTGAGGAACTTGGCGTTGTGGCGTAACACTGATTATCGAAGATCACATTGTCCGAAGGTGGAGAGACGTCACCTGTGCAGCGATTAGGTTCCAAATCTAAGTACATCCTGCTTCTTCCGCCTAAGAAAAACAGGCTACGTGCAGCTTTTGGAAATGGTGCAGTTGATGACTTCGGTGGTGCAAATGCTCTCAAAAAATCTAGAGTCTAATAATTCTAAATAATTCTAAACTAGGTCAAACAAATAAAATGAAGTTGGTTTGAAACTTGTTTATTGTATCAAACTTATGTCAAGTAAGGTTTTATTGAATAAATAAAAATATTTGTCAAATATAAAAATTATAGTCGCCTTGAGAATTAAATATACAATTGGTGAGTTTGCACATCTCACTTAAAAATTTTTCAAAAAGTAAATGTGGTCAAATTGAGTCAGAATGACAAACTTGGTACAGAAGAGGTCCTGTTAAATAAATAAAGTGGGTCTAGGTAAAATAAACCAAATATAATAGTACTGGATTTTATTTTTAATTTCAGTCTTAATTGGATTGAGGTCTTATGGAATAAGTAAATGACAAAAATATAGGTCAAGCAAGCAAAATAAAATTATGTCGAAATTTCCATACAACGTAAAACTTAATACAAATAATATAATAATGAATAAATAAAGAAGTCTAGGTCAAACATAAAAATTTAACTGAAGAAAATTATTCACCAAGAAAAATTGGGTCAAATATTATTATGCTAAGTAAATAAACAAAACAGAATATATCGATGTCAAAAAACCACATATTACGCAACAAAAATGTATAATAAAAGAAGAAATATAATTTGTATTGTATTTAATGTACAGTATCTAAGGTCGAAAGAGATACTAATAAATTATAAAGTATAAAAATACAGGAGGCTACTAGGAATAACGTCTGAGTCAAAGAAATGTGTAATTCAGTTGTATTATTGAAGTCAATTTTAGGTCAATGAGAGCATTTCTAAAATTCAGGGACAAGCCTCAAGCTTCTAAAAAATAAATTAGATTCAACATTAAATCGACCTATTAATCGCTATGATTCAAAAATAATTTTAAAATTCAACGATAATTGAAATATTTAAAATGAAAGAAGAATGTCAGAAAAGCTAAATCCTAAATCTAATTATAAACTAGATCTTATGAAAAGGAATGAGTCAGATGATTTTCAAGCAGAGAAATTTAAAAGATCAATCCTCTAAAAAAACAAAAACTTTATCAAAATATTAGAAATTGATTATATATTTTTGCAAACGTACTCCTAGTACTGTACTGCCTCCCCATGTCATGAACACTCCTTGATCCTTGGAATTTGTTATTGTACGGACTCCTGTAATGATAATTTTCATTTTCTCCCTCGGAAACCATGTATTTCTGATTGTTATTGCTCGGATGATAATGATATCCATGATGCGCATGTTTTTTTCTCGACATTTCTGGTGAAGTCACTGGACTATCAACACTCGACATGGGCTTTAACATCCTCTTCAAAGTATTTGAATCCAGACTTATTCCATTTTGAGCATTTTCAATTCTCATGTCGTCAGTGCTTTTGCTTTTGGATTTACGACTGTGATTATTATTCACGATATTGAAAATATTTCCGTTTTGCATTTCTAATTCAGTATAATCGGCAGATTTTGTGTGATGAAGTTGCTCTCGACGAAGAGATTTATTTTGTAGAGTTCCTCCTGCTTGAGTTCCTTCAGATTTGAGCGTTTCCATTCCATTCAGGTGAGTCGAAGTGTCCTGATTTTGTTTTGAACCCTTCTTGGGAGAAATCAAGGATCCCTTATCTTCTGGGCTGTCGATCTGGCAAATAAATTCAAATTTTGGTCAGGCCATAAAAGATCATAGTGCCGAAAACGCAAATTTGTACGTCAATCAGAGCTTTAGAATTGGATTGACCTATAAATTGAGACATTTTTAAATCCGGAATTCTTTCAAGATCAGAGTTAGATGTTTCTAAATTATGCGGCGGTTACAATTTATATATAAATAAAGTGTTTAAATAAAAATGTTTTTGTTTACCTGTGAACCAACAGTAGCAGTACCAATCCCCACATTTGCAGTTTTTGGAGTCGTTTGACACGTTTCGTTTTGCTGCTGTTTGTCTTTTTTCATGGAATCTCCGCTCTTCAAGGATTTTCCTAAAGGTTGATTTGCGTTATTGACATTGTCGTACAGAGACGCGCTGGACGTCGCAGCCGTTATTTTATCACGTCCTGGAGTCATTTCCATTTCAGTCGACCGCGCCATAGTTCGTGGTAAAGTCGATGGGCCTACCACCAAAAATCCACAGATTTCGAATCAAACTACCAATTCAAGACTAAAACTGTTCTCCACTCTACCTTATCTACTGTGGATTTATTTCTTACTTGGAAATCAACTTTGAAGTAATATAATAGGTAAGGGAACGTTCAAATATTTTTATTTTCTCTATAAAATATATTAAAGGAAAGTTGACCTGATAATTAAACGTTCCCTAAGCGACAAATATTCTGAAATAATTTTTGTTTAAAATCGTACCGCATGAACTGCGATATCTTGGATCTTGACTTCGAAGTCTGGCGAACTGTTCAGGTGTCATGCAGGTGCAAATTGGTTCCTTCGATCTGTTTGGCGATGCTGGGGTCGAAAGAGGTTTTCTTCGAGGTTTCACCTTTTGCTTGTTTGGTGGCTCCAACTTCAGGGAGTAGGAAGACGAGGCCTTTCTTGAAATCTTAAAAGAGGGTGACTGGAAACCAACATTAGGGAAATTAAAAGTTTAGGTCAAATGAGTACCTATTAAATGAGAAAGTATAAAATCAGAGTAGAATGGTATACAAAATGTCTAGACGTAGGTCAAACAAAAGTTACTTTCAGAATTCAATTGATATACAAAGCCAAAAATGCCAAATTTTCATTTTAATTTACCTAAAAATTTGCCAAACATTTAGAATTCGATTGTCCTGTGAATTGCAATGCTTACAAACTTAAAATTTCAGTGACCTACAAAATGCTGTTCCTAAGCTCAAACTTTAATTGAATCATAAATTCAGTATTTCAAAAATTGCAATTTTTTTAAACTAAAAATAGAATTGTCTAACATATTCTAGTACTTCCAAATGTAAAAGCAACAATAAAACTTGATTATAAAATATTTAGAGTTCGATTGACCTAAACATTCAAATATTTCCAAATTGAAAAAACTCTTACGCAACATTCGCGAAATTGTTTGGCGTCGATTGGAGAGGTAAAATTCAATCCCCAAGTGTCATTTGTCATCGTATCCTTCCAATAAACAAAGCATTCCGATGCCTGGCCGATTCTTGTTCCTAAAAAACGATTTTGTACATTTTTTTTAATCGTATATTTAAAAACTTTCGTTTTAAAAAAATATTTAATTATATACCTGGTTGAACCAGTCGTACGTCCAGGATCTTGTCGACCTGACTATTATAAGCTGTAATATGGAAGATGCATTCAGGTGAATCCTGAATGCAGGTGATATTGACTGGCACCAAATCCTCGGAAATTTGTTGCCATTTTACAGATCCGCTACTGGCGCTCACATGGAAGACTTCAGCCCAAAGTCTGAAAAAACTCATATTTTTATTTTTCGTTTTATATAAAAAAATTGAGAAATAAGACAAGTAGAATTTTCAGACAGGAAGAGGGAAAGATTTTCAGATTTAGGAAAAATTAGAAGAGAAAAGTTGAAGCAAGAAATAGTAATTATTACATTTAATTATTTATTATCAATTTTTCTAGAAAAACGATACATATAGAATTGAAAAAGAACAGGAATAATTTCTAAGTCTAAGGTTTCTAATTTCTATTATTTAGCAAAGCATAAAGTATAGAATGCCTTCAAACTTGATTTTCAAATTTAAGGATTTTTTAAACAAAATTTTTTTGAAATTTGATGGCAATTATACTAATTCATAAAATAATAAAAGGATGAAAGCAAAGCCATTTCTACAGTAATCTAGTCATGCTAAGCAAAGTGTAGTGATTTAATGACGAAGTGATGAAGAGGAATTCGATTTTCACTTGAAATTCATTAAAAAATAGACATATTTGTTTTTATGAGAAATTAAAGTAGAGGATCTAAATAAATAGAAAAAGAGGGATTTTAATTTATAAATGACAAAAATTTAATGCATTTATATTTCTTGAAATATTCCAAAATTCTATGAAATCGCAGGAAATATTCAAAAAATGCCGCAAAATTACTTAAATTACTTTGTGAAAACTATCACGTTAAATCATTAAAATTATTTGAAATCTATCGTGTATATTTTGAATTATTTTTTTCTATATAATGAAAGCAGCGAAATATCTTGAAATCTTTTGGAATTTCATGAAAACCTTTGAAATTCAGTAAATTCCTTTAAAATCCCATGAAGTATTTAGAAATGTATTTAAATCTGTTAAAATAGTTTAAAAACACATTTATGTTATTTTCGAAATTTTATCAATTTTGTTAAAAAATTTTATAAATCCTTAAAAATCTCTTGGAAAAATATTTTAAAATCCCTTGCAACATTTAGAAATAACGTGGACTGCTTAAATATTTCGAAATTCCTCAAAGTCTTTTCAAAATCTTTGATATATTAAATTCTATCAAAATTCCAGTCAAATTTTCCAAATCCTGTAAATTATTTGGAGTTCTATGAACCTTCTTAAATCCTATATATTCTAAGAATTATATAAAAAAATTCTTCAAAATATTCTGAAAATATTTAAAGTCTTTCGAAATATTATTAAGAAAAGTAAATTTTGATCACTTCTATTAAAATCCTGTAAAATTTTGGTAATCCCTTCAAAATCTGGATATTCCATAAATTTTTTATTTTTTATTTAAGCTTCAAATCTACATATAGATTTATTCGTTAGAGGACCTACAGCTTAAGGTGGGTTCCGAACCACCAGAACCTCGGTAAAGGTACATAGAAAAATTTCTAGAGGTACCGGCTCAGGGATCGAACCCCGGACTTGTGAGGTGAAGTCCGAGCATCTAACCACTGAGCCACCGAGGCTCTTATTCCATAAATTATTTGAAATCCCTGAAAACCCATGGAAGTTCATAATTTTTCTTGAAATTCTTTAACATATTCTAAAAGTATTTAAAATCTTTTGAAATATTATTTATTAAGAAATTTGATAAATTTTGTTGGAAACAATTAAAATCCTGCGAAATCTTGGAAATTACTTAAAAATCTGGATATTCCATAAAATCATTTTAAATCCCTGAAATCTCTTGGAAGTTTCATATTCCTATAAATTGTTTAAAATATTTTGCAATTATTAAAAAATTTTCAAAATATTATTCATTAAAAATTTGTTGTGAATTTTGTTTAATCTATTAAAATCCTGTAAAATCTTGGAAATTTCTTTGCAATCTGGATATTCTATTAAATAATTTGAAATCCCTGAAATCTCGTGGAAGTTTATAAAATTGCTTAAAATTGCTTGAAATATTCTGAAATTATTTTAAATCTTTGGATATATTATTTACTAAGAAATTTGGTAAATTTTTTTGGAATCTATTAAAATCCTGTGAAATCTGGGAAATTCTTTTACAATCTGGATATTCCATAAATTCATTTGAAATAACTGAACACTCATGGAAGTTTAATATTCCTTTAAATTGCTTAAAATATTTTACAATTATTAAAAATTTTTCAAAATATTATTTATTAAGAAATTTCGTTGAAATCTATTAATTCATTCATTTGAAATTACTGAAATCTCTTGAAAGCTTACAATTTTTCTTGAAATCGTTTAAAATTCCTGAAATCTCGTGGATGTTTAAAAAATTGCTTCAAACTGTTTGAAATATTCTGAAATTATTTCAAATTTTGGGATATATTATTTACTAAGAAATTTGGTATATTTTGTTGAAATCTCTGAAAATCCTGTGAAATCTTCGAAATTTCTTTACAATCTGGATATTCCATAAATTCATTTGAAATTCCTGAAACTCATGGAAGTTTATAATATTTCTTAAAATTGTTTAAAATAATCTAAAATTAATTATAATCTTTCAAAATATTACTTATTAAGAAATTTGGTAAATTTTGTTGGAATCTATTAAAATCCTGCGAAATCTGGGAAATTACTTAAAAATCTGGATATTCCATCAAATCATTTCAAATCCCTAAAATCTCTTGGAAGTCTATAAAATACCTTTAAATTGTTTAAAATATTCTCTGATTATTTAAAATCTTTCGAAATATTCTTTATTAAGAAATTTTGTTGAAATCTATTAAGCTCCTGTGGAATCTTGGAAATTCCTTTAAAATATGGATATTCCATACATTTATTTGAAATTACTGAAATCTCTTGGAAGCTTACAAATTTTCTTGAAATCGTTTAAAATATTCTAAAATTATTTAAAAATTTTCGAAATATTATTTATTAAAAAATTGTGTACATTTGTTTAATCTATTAAAATCCTGTAAAATCTTGTCAATTACTCTAAAATTTGGATATTCTATTAAATCATTTAAAAATTTCTGAAATCTCGTAGATGTTTATAAAATTGCTTCATATTGTTTAAAATATTCTGAAATTATTTAAAATCTTTAAAAATATTATTTATTAGGAAATTTTGTTGAAATATATTAAAATCCTGTGAAATCTTGGAAATTCCTTAAAAATCTGCATATTCCATAAAATCATTTGAAATCCCTGAAATCTCGTGGAAGTTTATTAAGTTCCTTAAATTTGTTAAAAATCTTCTAAATGTATTAAAAATCTTTTGATATATTATTTACTAATAAATTTCGTATATTTTGTTGAAATCTATTAAAGTGCTGTGAAATCTTGAAAATTCCTTTACAATCTGGATATACCATAAATTCATTTTAAATCCCTAAAAACTCATGGAAGTTTATAATATTTCTTGAAATTGTTTTAAATAGTCTACAATTATTTAAAAGCTTTCGATATATTATTTACTAAGAAATTTGATAAATTTTCTTGAAATCCATTAAAATCCTGTGAAGTTTTCGAAATTCCTTATAAATCTGGATATTCCATAAATTCATTTGAAATCCCCGAAAACTCATGGAAGTTTATAAAATACCTTACAATTTTAAAAAATATTCTCAAATTATTTAAAATCTTTCGAAATATTATTTACTAAGAAATTTGGTATATTTTGTTGAAATCTATTAAAATCCTGCAAAATCTTGGAAATTACTTGAAATTCTGGATATTCCATAAATTCATTTAAAATCCCCGAAAACTCATGGAAGTTTATAAAATTCCTTAAAATTTTAAAAAATATTCTCAAATTATTTAAAATCTTTCGAAATATTATTTACTAAGAAATTTGGTATATTTTGTTGA
>JAAAKG020138990.1:0-12486 GCA_010014905.2 Druon quercuslanigerum
AAAAATTATTCAAATTTTTATTTGTTCTTAACAGATTAAAAAAAATTGTAAAGTAATCTCCAAGATTTTGAGAAAATTTTATTTTAGCAGCATTAAAAAAAAAATTTTTAAATACGTATTTTGTAAAATTAGAAGAACCTTCAAAAATAATTTCTAATTTAAAAATATTATAAAAAAATCAAAACAAAACGTATATTGTTGAAGAATTTAAAATAAAATGTTGAATATTTTTAAAGCGTTTAAAAAGTTTCAAAATATGAAAAAACAAATTTCGTTTAAAAATTTAAAGTTTTTTAAAGGATTTTTAATTTTAAATTTAGATGATTTTTTCTTTTCAATTAGTTTTCAATTAAATGTTTAAAAAGTTCTGAAACTTTTAAAAATAATTAAAATTATTTTGTAAGATTCATAAAGAGAAATTGTGAATTATTACTGTTTCTTAAATTTATTTTAAGAGAATGTTTAAAAAGCTTTACAGACATTTCAGAATATTAAAAAATTTTTTAAAAAATCTCCAATAGAAAATAATTTCAAGACATAATTTAAATTTTAGAAATAATTTAAAAAATAACTGAATTTCTAAAGAGATTTCAATAAATTAAAAACAAAATGGAGATCTTTAAAGATTTTCAAAGGAAATATTAAGGATTGTTAATGATTTTACAAATTTTCCAAATAATTGTAAAAATTTCTTTATCATTTTCAAGCTTTTTCAAAATTTAGAAATATTCAAAAATAATTTAAAAAATGTTTTAAGATTCTCTAAAAAATCGTAAACTATTATTTATTTTTATAAAAAAAGTCTACAAAATCATTAAAAAAACATTTCAAGTAATTTCCAAGGTTTTTAGGTAATTTTTAAAAATATGTAGCATTTTAAAAAAATTATTTAAAAAATTCAAATCATGTTAGAACATATTTTAAAGTTTAAAAACAATTCCAAGAGTAATTAAAAATTTGAACAGACTCCAAAAATTTATTTAAAAAATTTATATTGTTGAAGATTTCCAAATAACATGTTAAAATTTTTGAAGGATTTCACGATGTTTCAAGATAATAATCAATTTTTTTTAATTTGAAGTTTTTGAAGGATTTTTAAAACTTTTCATAATAATAAAAAAATTTGATAGTTTCGTGAAAAAATTATACAAATTTTTATTTGTTTTTAACAGATTAAAAAAAATTGTAAAGTAATCTCTAAGATTTTAAGGCAATTTTATTTTTGCAGCATTTAAAAAAAATTATATGCAAATCATTTTAAAATACATATTTTGAAATTTAGTAGCACCTTCACAGAAAATTTCTAATTAAAAAAGATTTAAAAAAATGAAAAACAGAATGTATATTGTTGAAAAATTTGAAACAAATGTTGAAGATTTTTAAAGAGTTTGAAAAGTTTCAGAACAATAAACAAATTTCCTTTGAAAATTGAAAATTTTTGAAAGGATTTTTAATTTAAAATTTAGAGTTTTCTTTCAATTAATTTTCAATCAAACGTTTAAAGAGTTCTGAAACTTTTAAAAATAATTAAAATTATTTTGTAAGTTTCATGAGAAGAAATTTTGAATTATTACTGTTGCGTAAATTTATTTTTAGAGAATGTTTAAAAAGATTTTAAAACATCTTAAAAGATTAAATTTTTTTTAATCTTCAACAGAAAATAATTTCGAAACATATTCCAAATTTTAGAAGTAATTTAAAAAATAATGTAATTTCTGAAGAGATTTTAAAAAATTAAAAACAAAATGGAGATTTTTAAAGATTTTGAAAGAAAATATTAAGGATTATTAAAGATTTTACAAATTATCATAATATTAAAAAAATTTCCTTGATCATTTTTAAGCTTCTTCAAAATTTTTAAATGCTTCAAAATAATTTTAAAAATATTTTAAGATTTCCTAACAAATCGTAAATTATTATTTATTTAACAAAAAAATATCTAAAAAAATAATATAAAAACAATTCCAAGAGTAATTAAAAATTTGAACAGATTTCAAAAAGTAAATAACAAAATTTATATTGTTGAAGATTTCCAAATAACATGTTAAAATTTTTAAAAAGTTTTACGAAGTTTCAAGAAAATAAACAATTTTTTTTTAAATTTAAAGTTTTTGAAGGAGTTTTAAAACGTTTCATAATAATAAAAAAATTTGATAGTTACGTGAAAAAATTGTAAAATAATCTCCAATATTTTAAGACAATTATATTTTTGCAGAAAAAAAATGTAATGCAAATCATTTTAAAATACATATTTTGAAATTTAAAATCACCTTCACAAAAAAATTTATAATTTGAAAAGATTAAAAAAAATGAAAAAAAATGTATATTGTTGAAGAATTTCAATTAAAATGTTTAAAAAGTTTAAAAAGCTTCAAACGTTTCAAAATGATAAATTTATTTTAAGAGAATGATTAAAAATATTTTGAGACATTTCAAAAGATGTAAATTTATTTTTAAATCTGCAATAGAAAATAATTTCAAAACATATTTAAAATTTTAGAAGTAATTTGAAAAATAATTTAATTTTTGAAGTGATTTCAAAAAAATAAAAACAAAATGGAGATTTTTGAAGATTTTAAAATAAAATATTAAGGATTATTAAGGATTTAAAAATTTTCAAAATAATAAAACAATTTTCTTTATCATTTCCAAGCTACTTCAAAATTTTGAAATGTTTAAAAATAATTTAAAAAATGTTTTAAAATTCTCTAAAAAAATCGTAAACTATTATTTATTTTTGAAGAAAAAAATCTAAAAAAAAATTAATTAAAAAAACATTTCAAGTAATTTCCAAGGTTTTTAAGTAATTTTTTAAAATATGCAGAATTTTAAAAAAATTATTTAAAAAATTTAAATCATGTTAGAACATATTTTAAAGTTTAAAAAAATTCCAAGAGTAATTAAAAATTTGAACAGATTTCCAAAAGTTAATAACAAAATTTATATTGTTGAAGATTTCCAAATAACTTTTTAAAACTTTTGAAAGATTTTACGAAATTTTGAAGATAATAAACAATTTTTTTGTTAAATTTGAAATTTTTAAAGGATTTTGAAAAGTTCCACAATAATAAAAAAATTCGATGGTTTCGTGAAAAAATTTTACAACTTTTTACTTGTTCTTGAAAATTTTAAAAAAATTGTAAAATAATCTCCAAGATTTTAAGGCAATTTTATTTTCGCAGCATTAAAAAAAAATTTAAGGCAAATCATTTTAAAATACATATTTTGAAACTTAGTAGCACTTTCAAAATAATTTCTTTTTAGAAAAGATTTAAAAAAAATTAAAAACAAAATGTATATTGTTAAAGAATTGAAAAAACTTTTTTTTAAGATTTTGAAGGATTTTACCAGGTTTTGAAATAAGAAACAAATTTTTTTGAGATCCCAGAAAAATTTTCTAATGGTTTTTTATTTTAAAAAATGAATGTTTTAAGAATAATTATGAAGATTTCAAAATATTTAAAAAATTAAATTTTTAAACTTCAAAATTTCCAAAAAAGAAAATTCCCGAAATGATAAAGTTACTATATTCAAAATTTCCGAAATAATGAAATTCCGAGTAGTTTATAATATTATCGAATTTAAAAATTCCTGAATTTAAACAATTAAAAAATGAAATAATAATTAATAATTAATAAAATAAAAATATTTTCATCAAATAAAAGTAATTTATTTTATTTATAGTCTTAATATTTAACAATTTTTCGATATTCTTTGATTGGGGAATTTTTTCTGATCTTGGAATCTTACAATCTCGAAAAAAAAATCTGTAAAATTTTAAGGAAATTTTTTCATTTGAAAATATTATTTATAGCCGTAGAAATAATTCGAGTTTAGAAAATTTTCAATTTTAGAAGAGATAAAAAATATTTTAAAACTTTAAAAGATTTTGGAAATATTAAAAGACATTCTTAGTTCACTTGCGAAATTCTAAAAGTCCTAAATATATTTTAAACTAAACAAAATTCTTCATGAAAATTGGCAGTTCCGTAAATTAAAATTTTTTTCAATATTTTCTAGTTTCTCTTTCGATTCACTTCAACATTTAAAACAATTTATTTTATTATATATTTTTTAAGAAAAAACAGAATAAAAAATATATACCCCACATTAAAATTCATTTTAAAGAATTTAGCACATAAGTTCCTTATGAAATGAATGAATAAAAGAAATTTCACTCTTCTTGAAAAAAATGTCTTTTTAAATTATTTTTCAGGCCAAAGATGAAAAATGAAAATTATGTAACTTTTATAAAAATTTGAAATTAAAGAAAAAATGTGAAAAAAGGATTGAAATATATAAAATTTTCATATCAATCAAAACTTTCGGTTCTTTCTAAGTACAAAAAAGTCCATTAAAGCCCAAACATTAACTTCCCTTAATCTCATATCTTGACCTTAATAATTCAAACCACACTTCCTAATTTTTTTTCTAGGAAGATATAACTTTCTCTCATAAAGTGAAATTCTAAAGAGGGAAAATTTTTATGAAGATTTTTCATTAGTTCAAATTAATGATTCTAATACTCTCGAGCTTTGATTAAAAAATCAATCATGAGTAATTTAAGGTGAAATAAAAAAAATTTCATTAAAATATTTTCCGTTTCCTTTTCCTTATTATCATAATTATCGAGAAATATTATATTCGAGAAATTTAGCTGAGGTAAAAGAAAATGGGTATTTTTAGTTTTCTGATTTATTAACTGAATCACAAAAAAGTCTGTTAACGACCTGTGATAGTTTTTTAAATGTTAACTCATTTGCTAGAAAAGATTAATTTTTTTTTAAAATAGTTTTAAATTAGTTCCTGATTTTGGAATCTAGATATATAATAATTTTAAAATCGATGAATTTTGAAAATTTTGAATTCCCTTCAATTCTTCTTATTATTTTCAATCCACCCGAATTCTTGTGTATTATTTAATTTTTTTAAAACTTGAATTATCTTTTTAAACTTATTATTAATTGATTTAATTCCTTCAATTCACTTTGATTTTTTTCTTCATTTTTCAATACTGTTTGTATAATTAAGAACTTTTTTGAATTTTTTGTTCGTTTAATGAAATTTTTTTCAGTTTTCTCTTTTGTTATTTTTTTTTAAATTGCTTTGTATTCTTTTGATTCGATTTTTAAATAATCAACTCTAAAATATTTTATATTATTCGTTGGAATTCTTCAAATTCTTTAAAATTTTATACATTGTTAAATTTTTGCAAATTCTTTATATTTTGGAAATCCACTTTAAGTCTTCTGAAATCACTTGAACTCTTTGCAATTCTTGAATTTTTTTAAAATATTTAAAACTAATCACATTTTTGAATTCTTTGATTTTCCATGAAGTTTATAATTTTTTTCGTTTACAAAGATCCATCAAAATGGTTATGTTTTTAGAAAATAATTATTTCAATATAATATTTAAAAAAAAAATTTTTTGTCAATCTTTTAAAGTCTTTAATTTTTAAATAAATATATAGTTATTTTTGAATGTATGCATTTTGAACAATTTTAAATTCCCATCGATTCTCCTTATTATTTGAAATTGAATTACATTATTCTGTATTCTTTGAAAACTTGAAACTCTTTCATAGTTAATAATTCTTTTAATTTCTAAATTTGTAAAAAATAGTTTATTTTTTTAATATTGCTTAAAAATTATTTTGAAGTTTTTTACGTTTTCAATTTCTTAATACAGATACATGCTTATTTTTAAACCATTGATTAAAAAAATGGAATTCCACTATATAAGTCAATAATTTTTTGAATTTTTGATTTTACCTGAAATTGTTTAATTTTATGTATTATTAGACATTTACCTAAATTAAAATATTTATGCTTCTTTTAAATTTTTAAATTTTGTGAATTCTTTGATTTTTTTCAATCCCTTTAGAATTTTTTAAAGACGTATTCAATTTGTTTTAGTCTTCTTAAAGTTTTTAGAATCAACTTTAAATTTCAATCAATTTTTTTTTTAATTTGTTAATTTTTTTAAATTTAATTCTTTAAATTTTTTTTTGAATTCAACTTATTTTTTCAGTTACTTGTATTATTTGGAATTCACTTGATATATTTTCAATCCTTTTCACTATTTCAAATTCTTCAAATTTTTTTTCTTGTTATTCATTTTTATTTTTTTACATTTCTTTAAGCTCAAATTCTCCCTGAATTCTCCTCAATTCTTTCTATTTTTTTATCCGCTTGAATTATTTAAATTCTTTGAATTCTTGTAACCAAAAAGATTTTTTTCTTCATTTTAAATCCCTTCAACTTTTTGAATTCTTTCTTCTTAAGAAAAATGATCAAAATTTGCATGTTTGCAACAAAAAAATTATTTTAGAGTACTGTTTTCAAGTTATTTTAAAATATTTTAAAGCCTTTCATTTTCGAAAGCTAAAGAAAATTGCATGGAGTTGAAAAGAATTAAAGGTGATTTGAAAATAATTGAAAGAATTTTAAAAATTTTACCAGAAATTTTTTAATTCTATGTTTTATTAGAAATTCACCTGAATTAAAATATTTAAGCTTATTTCAACTTTTCAAACTTTTTGAATTCTTTCAATTTTTTCAATCCCTTTGGAATTTTTTAATTTTTTAAAATTTGATTCTTTAAAATTTTTTTCAAATTTAACTTATTTTTTCCGTTACTTGTATTATTTGGATTTCACTTGATATATTTTCAATCCTTTTTAATATTTCAAATTCTTCAAACATTTTTTTTGTATTTCATTTTTATTCTTTTAAATTTCTTTCAGCTCAAATTGAATCTTGTTTAGCTCACTCGAAGTTCTTCCAATTTACTTTAAATTTTCTTTAATTAATCACCTGCTTTTTTTAAAATTATTTGTAATTTTTCAAATTTTGTCTCTCTATCTGAATTCACTCTAATTCTTTATATTTCCTTTATCCAATAAAATTATTTAAATTCTTTGAATTCTTGTAAACTAAAAGATTCTTTTATTGATTTTAAATCCCTTCAAGTTTTTGAATTCTTTCTTTTTAAAAAAAAATCGATTAAAATTTTCATGTTTGCAACGAAAAATTATTTTAGAGTATTGCTTTCAAGTTATTTAAAAACATTTTAAAGTCTCTTATTTTCGAATATAGATATTTGTTATTATTTTGAAATTTTCGTTTTTTTTTTAAATTTTGAGTGCCGTTTTATTATTTTTATTACTTTGAATTCACTTGAATTTTTTTGTAGTTTTAAAAATATTTAAATACTTTAAAATTGATTATAGTTTTTTATTTTTTTAATTCTTCAAAGTCACTTGGAATTTTTATCAATATGTTTTTATCATTAGGAAATCTTTATTAAATTTTCTTAAATCCAAGAAAGTAAACAGAATTAAGGAAGGATTTAAGAAAGCTAAAAAGAATTGGAGGGAATTAAAAAGAATCAAAGGTGAATCGAAAATGATTGAAAGA
This sequence comes from Druon quercuslanigerum, assembly GCA_010014905.2. Lineage (NCBI taxonomy): Eukaryota > Metazoa > Arthropoda > Insecta > Hymenoptera > Cynipidae > Druon > Druon quercuslanigerum. Next base: position 7,422 of record JAAAKG020138990.1, read on the forward strand.
ATTTTAAAAATTTACAAAATTGCAAATAACTGAAAAGTTCAAGGGAATTCAGTTTGATTTAAAAAAATTTAAAGTAATTCAAGGAATTCAAAAATTATATTAATTCAAAAGCATTCAAGTGAATTTCAAATGATTTAGGTAAATTCCAAATTATAGGAAGAATTAAGGAAAATTCAAAAATTAATTTATAAACTTAAAAAAAATAATAACTTTAAAAGAGTCGATAGAATTAAATTTAATTAAAAAAATACAAAGAATACGAATAATACAAAGATTTGAAAAATAATTAAGGGGTATTGCAACATATTAAACAATTTTTAGGAATTCAATCAAATTCAGAAAAGTTAAAGTAAATGCCAAATAATGAAACGAATTTAAGAAAATTTGAGGCGAATGTAAAAAAATAAGAAAATTAACAATTTCAGGAGAGTTCAAAGAATTTCAAAGATTCAACTGAATAATAAAAAAATCCAAAAAAATTTGAAGGCAGTTCGAATTGAAAATTAAATTTTTAAAAGATCCTTTACTTTTAATTTTTTTATTTACAGAAACTGATAGGAAAATTGGAAAACTTACAGAGAGAAACTGTTAGAAGCAAAGTAAACAAATTAATAAAATTAATAAAGTTATAAGAATTTAATTTTTGAATGTAAAATAATATTTTTTAAAGATTAAGTTCAAGAGATTTTATCGGAAACTTTTCTATACGAAAAAATCCTTTGTCAAAGATTTTTTTGCTGACCAAGTCGATCTCGACAGTTATGGAAATATGCCAAGCACATTTTCTAGTGTTTCGCGCGTTAGACTTTTTTCAGTTTTCCTACATTTTGTACAAAGTCTCTAACCGCAACGAAAAAAAATTTTATTTATTTATTTTCTTCTCAGTTTTTTATTAAAAATTATATTTAAAAAGATCATAATTATTTTAGAAAAATCAAAGGGGTTTACCAACAGCAATTTTGATTTGTGGCAGAACTTAAGAATTTTAGGAATTCAAAAAACTTTAAGTTTAAGAAGAATTAGAAAAAAAATTAAGGATAAACTCAAAATACTGAAAGGTAATCCAAAATAAAAACAAAAAATTTCACAAAACTCAATTTTTGATTTCCCTTTAAGCTTTTTGGAAATAAAAAAATTTTTGAATTCTTTTGAATATGTATGATTTGTTAAATTTTATTAATTCCCTTATAGTTTGCAATTTTTTTTTATATAATTTGGAATTCAATTCATTCTTCTAATTTTTTGGAATTTACTCATATTTTTTTTAGTTTATCTTTCATTCTTTTAAGTCGTCTTGAATTCTCTTGAATTTTCCTAAATTCTTTTTAATTAGGTAGAATATAGCTGAATTTTTTGATTTTTTAAAAATTCTTTTATATTTTTAAACTTTTATGATTTTGTGAATTCATTAAATTCCCTTAAAGTTTTCAAAATCAAACTAAAGTCTCTTTAATTTATTTTTCTAAATTAAAAAAAAATAAATAAATTCCTTGAATTCTTTGAATTATTGTGAATTTCCTTGCAGTATTCTCAGTTTATATTTAATTTCTTTAAATTATCTTGATTTTTCTTTAATTTGATTAAATTCTTATATTATGTGGATTTCATTTCAAATTTTTTGAATTCTTTGAACTTCAATGAAGCTTTTAAATTTAAATAAAACTAAATTTTTTCTATTATTTTGAATTCACTTAATTCTTGACTTACTCTAAATTCTTCAAAATTTTAAAATTATTTTATTTCATAAAAAAATTTTTTAATTGTTTTCCTTTCTCTTTTTTGTATTAATTGGTATTCGCTTTATTTTTTTTTAATTCTTTGAGCTCTTTTAAAATTATATGACTCTTTGAATTCCTTGAACTCCTTAGAAGTTTTTTTCAATTACACTGAATTCCTTTTAATTTTTATTAATATTTGGAAATTCCATCAGTTTTTTGATTGCTTCGAATTAAAAAAAAAATGGTTAATATTTTTAATTTCTTTACAGCAATTTAAATTTGCATTTGATTCTTATGAATTTTTTGAAATTTTTTTAACTTTTTGAAAACACACTGAATTCCTTTCAATTTTTTTTCTTTATTTGGAATTCTGGAAACTTAAAAAATTTGAATTATTCAAAATGTTTGAATTCTTTTGAATTTTCTTACAGTATTTTGAGTTTAAGTTTAGCATTTCAAAATTTTTAAAATCATTTAAATTATTTTGAACTTTTCGATTTTTTGTATTTTTTCACTTCTTTTAAATTTTGTTGCAGTAATTTCAGTTGGCATCAAATTATTTTATTTTACTTAAAGATTCGTTAAATTATTTGTATTTATTTCTTTTAATTCATCTGGAATTTCTAAACAATTTTAGATTACTCAAAATTCAATTACACTTTCTCAAATTCTTCCATTTTTTCAAAATTTTTTAATTTTTTGTGTTCTTTTTATTATTTATTTAAATTGTTAAAACTCTTTCTAAAGTTATATAAAAATTTACAATATTCCTAGAATTCTTTAAATTCCATGCACATTGTTTGAATTAATTTGAATTTCCTTGCAGTCTTTTAGTTTATATTTAATTCTGTTGAATTCCTTTATATTCAATTTTTTTTTTAATTTCCTCAAATTATTTTGATTATTTGTAATTTACCTTCAATTTTCGAAAATATTTAAATTCCTTTTCAAATTTTTTATATAGATTGACTAAATATAAATATATTCTATTATTAAAAATTTTCTTCATTCTTCAAATTCGAATTATTTTACATTTTCTTGGAGTCTTTTGAATTATAATTTTTGGATTCCTTGAATTCCTTTAAATTTTTTAAATGAAGCTGAATTCCCTTGAACTTTTCACTTATTTGCAATTTTCGAAATTTTTCAAATTCTTTCAATTATTTTCAATTCAACTTTAATTCTTTTTAATTCCCTCCAATTCTCTTTAGCTTTCTTCAATCCTTCCTTAATTCTTTTTTCTTTCTTGGATTTTAGAATATTTAATGAAACTAAAAAATTTGAATATAAAATTAAATAAATTACAGACAACTCCTTATGATAATAACATATTAAAAAAAAATTACAAGTGAATTTGAAGAATTAAGAAAATAAAAAACTGCAATCAACTTTAAAGTATTTAAATATTTTTAAATGTACAAAAGAATTCAAGTGATTTCAAAGTAATAAAAATAATAGAACGGCATTCAAAATTTAAAAAAGAAACGGATATTTAAAAATAATTACAAATATCTATATTCGAAAATAAAAGGCTTTAAAATTTTTTTAAATAACTTGAAAACAATACTCTAAAATCATTTTTTGTTGCAAATATGCAAATTTTGATTGATTTTTTTAAGAAAAAAGAATTCAAAAACTTGAAATGATTTAAAATGAATAAAAAAATCTTTTAGGTTACAAGAATTCAAAGAATTTAAATAATTCAAGCGGATAAAAAAATAGAAAGAATTGAAGAGAATTCAGGGAGACAGAAAAAATTCAAAAATTTACAAAAAATTTAAAAAATGGCAGGTGTTTAATTGAAAAAAATTTAAAGTAAATTTGAAGAACTTCGAGTGAACTAAACAAGATTCAATTTGAGCTCAAAGAAACGTAAAAGAATAAAAATGAATTACAAGAAAAAAAGTTTTAAGAATTTGAAATAGTGAAAAGGGTTGAAAATATATCAAGTGAATTCCAAATAATACAATTAACTGAAAAAATAAGTTAAATTCAAAAAAATGTTTAACGAATTAAATTTAAAAAAAATTAAAAATTTCCAAAGGGATTGAAAAAATTCAAAGAATTCACAAATTTTGAAAAGTTCAAACAAGCTTAAATATTTTAATTCAGGTGAATGTCTAATAAAACATAGAAATAAAAATTTTCAGGTAAAATCAAAAATTCAAAAAATTATTGACTTCAAAAATGTTTGACGCTTTTAAAGAGTTCAGAGAATCCAACGGAATTAGGTGAATTTTAAATAATAATAGGAATATGTAATGGAATTCCTTTTTTTTTAATAAATAGTTAAAAAATAAGCATGTATCTATATTAAGAAATTAAAAACTTAAAAAAAACTTGAAAATAAATATTAAATAATATTCAGAAAATAAATTATTTTAAAAAAATTTAGAAATTAAAAGAATTATTAACTTTGAAAGAGTTGCAAGTTTTTAAAGAATACAGAAAAATGTAATTCAATTTCAAATAATAAGGAGAATCGATGGGAATTTAAAATTGTTCAAAATTCATAGATTTCCAAATAACTATATATTTATTTAAAAATTGAAGACTTTAAAAGATTATTAAATAATTTTTTAAATAGTACATTAAAAAATTCTAAACTACATGGGAAAGCAAATAATTGAAAAATGTGATTAGTTTTAAATGTCTCAAAAAATTTCAAAAATTTCATAGAGTTCAAGTGAGTTCAGAAGACCTAAAGTGGATTTCCAAAATATAAAGAATTTACAAAAATTAAACAATGCAAAAAATTTTAAAGAATTTGAAGAATTCCAGAGAATAATAAAAAAATATTTTAGAGTTATTTATTTAAGAATCTAATTAAAAGAATACATAGCAATTTTTAAAAAAATAACAAAAGAAAAAACTGAAAAAATTTTTATGAAACGAACAAAAATTCAGAAAAGTTCTTCATTTTAAAATCAAAGTGAATTGAAGGAACTAAATCAATTAATAACAAGTTTAAAAAGTTTATTCAAATTAAAAAAAATTAAATAAAATTATAAATTATGAACAAGTTTTATTTATGGTAATGAATTCAGAAAAATTGCCTTTCGGAATAAATTTTTTCATTAAATTTGACTGAGGTCAATAGGGCATTTAGATTCTGAATTATTGAACATAATTATTTTAATCGACTCTGCAGAAAAGAATGATTAATGGATGTTCATTTTTATGTAAAATGATTAAATTATGTTTTTTAAATAATAATTAACTGAATTATTCTGAATTTTCCTAAATTCTTTTGAATTTTATATTTTTAAACTTATATGATTTTTTGAATTTACGGAATTCCCTAACAGTTTTCGAAATCACACTCAAGTCGCTTTACTTTAATTCTC
>JAAAKG020138991.1:0-12485 GCA_010014905.2 Druon quercuslanigerum
CTCTCAACACCTCAGCTCGAACCCTTCCGCCGCCCCTGATTGTGATAGAAAAAACGTGAATAATAGAATGCAATTGTACTAATGGCCATATCATGTTAGTTATTTTCTGGTTAAGGAGCAGCCCGAGCTATTATACAATTAACGATTTGCGATCCTTTACTTTACGCCTTGTCTGCTCTACAGTCTCTACACTTGACCCACCAACATACTTTCACTTTTGTCCACCAAAGAGGAAGGTGACTCGCTCCGCTTGACTTTATTCGTCACGCCATAATGATTATAATCCCTGACCAAGTATGAATACCAGCTCTTTCAAGCACTACAGTATAAGTTACGAAAATATATTTTAAAATTTCGCAAACCACCCATACAACGTATGGGTCATTTACAGAGATTTGTATCTGAATTTTTTGGAAAAACTTGACATAATTTGAAGCTTTAATGTCGAGCCTAATTTAAAAAAAGCCTCCAGGTACTTATTTAGAAAACGTGACAAAATTTAACACAAAAAGTAGTTAATAAATTAGCTAACTAACGAGTTCCGAGTAACATTTAAGTTCTAGATATTACTTTTTACAGCCTTTTAAACAGCTCACAAAAAATAAAAAAGGATGAATACAGGTGTTTCCAAGGTATGTTATGCTAGCACAACACTATTAAGGTAGAGACCTATTTCATAATTTAGGGCTCTTTTAGGACTAATTTGTGCCCGTAGTCCCAAATTCTTGGATCTTTCATTGTTTGTAAAAAATAGCGTTTGCGCTGGCTTAACCCATTAATGCGCAAATGCAAATTTTTGTACCTACACTTTCAAGTACACAGTTCTCTTGGGGGAAAAAGTTATTTTTGTCGAAAATCCTATATAGGGGGTTCTAGAGGGTGCTTTTTCAGAATCTGCAGCTCATTTTGCACAAAAAATTTAATAACTATTATTTTTGAGTTTCAAAAAAATGTCCAAATGTTCATTTTTTCGTAAAGTTAATTTGTTTGAGACAAAAAATATGAAAGTACGTATTACATATACATATATATGACCTGCGCCGAAGGAAGGTGGGCTTACTCTAAAAAAATTGAAATAGAGGTTTTTACACCTTTCGATAGTTTTTTAGTTGTTCTTTTTAATGAAACCATGAAACCATTTAATGAAACCAAAAAAATTTCCAGTGCTATTATTGCTAAAAATTGAGTTGTTAGGTATACCCGAGAGATCGGGATTTTGCTCAATATCCCGTGAAACACGGGCAATAATAACGCTAGGATCTTTTTTTGATGATTTTTTTAAAAAGAGCAATTACACAACTTTCAAAAGGAGTAAGAACCTCGATTTCGATTTTTTTAGAGTAAGCTCAAAGTGTCTCAAAAATAATGAACTTGACGAAAAATGGTAAAAAAATAAAGTGCTTAAAATCATTCAAGGAACACATACGATTTTTTTAGAAGTCTCTGAGCCATTTTTTAATTGGTCAAAAATGGTCAAAATAAAAAATGGACCAAACCCTACTGAAAAAATTCATACGTATTCTTTGAACAAGCGCAGTTTTTGTACTATAACATTTTTTCGTTAAGTTCATACATTTCGAGAAAAAAGTTCATGAAGTTTAACATCACGCTATTTCACAAAACTTGCCATTTTGGGAAAATTAAGAGGGAAGAAAAAGTTCAAAACGATGGTTTTGAAAACGTCAGACAAATGAAGTGGCAGATTCTGAAACAGGCTCATTTAGGGCTCCGGGAATATGATAATCGAAAAATAAAAAAATCCTTATGTTAAGGCTCATTTAAGGCTCCCCGAATATATTTAAACTTAGATAAAATTGTTTAAACATATTTACAAAAACAAATATTTTCTTTTCCTTTCTCTTGCACAATTTCAGGCTCATTAAAGACTCCTAAAATATTATCGACCGAAAGTCGTGCGATATTTCCTTTGCCCTTTTTTTTTGTTATATATGGTGTTGTGCCACCTTAAGGCCATGTAACGAGTGTAACAGTTAATGAAGGCAGTGCCGAGATCAATATATTTTTCCATATATTTAAAAATACAAGTTTAAATAACGCGGAACAAATGTTCAAAAAATATTAATAAGTATTAAAGGACCGTTTGTGCCAAGGCACAGAGTTAGGGGAAGAAAACAGTTTATTTATGAAAATATGAAATATTGACCGATGCATTTAGGCTTTGCAGGAGAAGTTTGAATTCCATCTTTCTCTGTCGGTAATCATGCAATCTGTATTACCCACACACCTGTAGAAGTTCGAAGTTGTCTATTCGCAGTGCTAGTGCTGCTCTGAAACAGCTGATACGTATGTCAGACAAAATTTAATTATTTGCATTTCTTGTGCAAACATTTTGTTTTTGCATTATTTGTGTATAATGTTCGTGAGTGATTTTTGTTGTTTTGACACACTTTGATAAATATAAACTTCATAACTTTGCTTTGCTTTGGTCATGTGACCCTCTCGTCACATAGCCTTAACGTTATAGAAAAGACGTGAAGAAAACCATTAAACCCATTTTTATCCCACGACTAATCTTGGCCCGTAGTCCCAAATTTTAGGCTATTATTTTATGTAAAAAATAGTGTCTGCAATAGCCAATAAGTTAGTTTGGTTTGATTGGCTTATTTAGGGCTCTGGGAATATGATAATGAAAAATTCAAACAAAATTTAATCATAAAAATAATTTAAACAAAAATTATTCAAACAATTTTTTTCATTTTTGATTATCATATTCCCAGACCCCTATATGAGCTCTAAATTATTTCCTGAGGTGAATTTTTTATAAAATCATTTTTAGTACGTTTTACAGCAATCGTCAACCAACTTAGTGTTAAGCTATTTCAAACACTTTTTTTTACAAAAAATAACAGAGCCCAAAATTTGGGACTACAGGCCTTAAATCATGCATGGGGTAAAAATGGGTTTTATGGTTTTCTTCAAGTATTTTTTTATAACGTTAAGGTGGCCCAACACCACTTACAAAAAAAAAGGCAAAGGAAATGTCGCACGACCTTCAGTCGATGATATTTCAGGATCCTTCAATGAGCCTGAAATTATGCAAGAGAAACGAAAAGAAAATAATTTTTTTTTGTAAATTTTTGTAAACAATTTTGTTTGAAGTTTAAATATCATATTAATATCAGAGATCATAGGGTAGCAAAAAAATGGTTTAAATTCATTTTTACTAGGATTGTTAAAAAAAATGGTTAAAACAATTTGTTTTTGCTTTTTCGTTATCATGTTCCCAGATCACTAAATGAGCCCTAAATTATTCTTTAAGATGAATTTTCTGTGAAATCATTTTTAGTATGTTTTACAGCAATTTTCGGCCAGCTTAGAGTTAAGCTAAATCAAACGCTATGTTTTACGAAAAATAAAAGGGGCCAAATTAGTCCTAAATGAACCCTAAGTTATGAAATAGCTTACATCCCTAAACCTTATTAGTATTGTGGCAGCTTAACATACCTATGTTTCCATACTGAAATACTTTCATTGTTAACAACAACAGTCCTCATTTTACAATATTTTTGTGGCAAAATATTATATAATTTAAAAAAACTTCAGATCTAAAAGCAATTAAAGTTTAAAATGGTAATTACATCTAAAAGCTTCTTAGTCAGAAAGTATTAAAATATTAAAACAACTACTATTACTAGCATGACGGAAAGTTCCGTAATCCGAACGAGCTAGAAATATGTTAGGTGTACGAAAAATTACGTAATAGGTAAATTTATTTGTACTTAAAGAACAGCAAAATCGTCAATGGTGTGTAATACATGATTTTAATAGAAAATTCGAAATTTAAACGAAGGTCTTGACATTTTGGTATTTGGAAAATCAATGCTTCGTGTCCTTTCAAAAACTTCAAACATAATTTACAGTAATTAGAGTAAAATTTAAAGTCAGCCTGTTCGACATAGAGATATTCATTTTATGATTTTATGGTAAGCCTGATAGTTATAAGAAGATTAGACTCACTATCAGGATAACCAAGTGATTTTCGACCATCCGCGAAGGAGCAGATGACCCGTCGCAGAGGGCCAATATTTTTGTGTCAATTACGCGCGTGAAATTACAAGTAGAGACCATTTTCGGAGTGAGCCAATCTCGTTGAGCCTTTAGCGTCATATTTTCTGTTTATTGAATTTAAAAATATTTTTAAGAAGTTTAAACTGCTTTCCGATATTTCGAACATGTGCGGAGACAAATGCGTCATTAGACGCTCAGCTACCAATTTGTTGTCACCGAATGGTTGCTAACTGAAAACTTGCAAAAATATCATCATACATTGATGATGCAGAATGAAATGATATGCATGATATCGGTTTCTGAATTTACTCCACTGTTTGGAATCTCACAATTCAGTGGAGTGATGTCGTGTCCTTAAGGTGTGTGTGTGTGTGTGTGTGTGTGTGTGTGTGTGTGTGTGTGTGTAAGTATAAAAAGTACAACATATATAGAAGACACGGGATAATCAAATTGACCCTCTTAGATGGCTTCTAGGCATAATTTCTTTAACCATCTAGAAGGGTGTCCTATAGTTGACCCTTAAATATAGTCAGCCATCTAGGTGGCCAGACTGACCTTCCAATTTTCTTCGTGCGCAACAGCTTAAAACTGAATTTAACAGCTAGCTTCCGAATACCAGAAAAATGGTCAAAGAATTTAATGGCTCTTTAGTAAATGCATATTAGCAATGGTCTGAATTCAAGAATAATGCATCCGACTTTTGACCTAAACGAGGACCCAGAGCACCATTTTTCCGAACTGCTGCACAATCAGTAAAAAGCAGCTCAGGACGTATCAAGTCATGGGAGCCTTGATGTGTAAAAATGAGGCCCGAGAAGCTGCTTTGTTTGGCCCGAGTTCCTCCAATCCTCGTGCATCGCAGCGCATAACGTTCGTTACACGCGAAATAATTCTCCATTGTTCTGGAACGTTCGTTAACCCATACTATGAGACCACATTGGAGGAACTGCCATCGGAAATGGTGATTTTTGATAACTGCTTCAGAAATTCCCGATAAAAATGTCACAAACCAAGTGTGTAGATTTTGAGTACATCAAAATGATCACTATACATATAAATTAGCAAACGTTTTACTAATTGAATTAGTAATTGAGCATTTGATTAATGAAATAGTAATATTTTAGCATTTCACTATAAATGGAACAGTGAAATAAACTTACGACTTTTTGCTGCTTTTTACAATTACATTACATTTTTTACAATTTATTTTACTGAAGTCAATTTATGAAAAAATGTCGACAAACTTGTTAGATGACGTATAGCTAATTCACAAGTTTCACAACATTAGCATCTTATTTTTTCAATAAAGTTGAAAATGTTTACACACTCGGGTTCTTTTATTAAACTTCTCTATTTGTCATGTTTTTCATTTCCATATGTATAAACTTGTTTTAATTAATCTATAAAGCTCTGAATAAATTTATATATTTTCACTACCGAATTAGTAAATATTTCTACAAAGTGAATTAGTAAAATTGCAACTAATTATTATAAATGTCACTGAAGCTGGCAACGTTTATAAACGAAGTTATAACATTTCCGTTTCTTTTACTAATTATTTGCACCTGGTACCAGATAAAATAAAAATTAATTTTATTCCAATAATCCCTAACATCCGACTAAGTATTACCCACCCACGAACATTGACAATTTATACGGAAAATTAAAAACTACAAATTTATTTTCGTTTATAAACGTTGCAAACTTCAGTTACATCTTTATAATGACTTAATTTTTGCTTAATGAATTAGTAGAATGTAACTAGTAATCAGTGGAATGTTATTAATTCAGATTTAGAGAGAAAGAGCATCCAGGAAGAGAGTTTTATTCTTGGCACATCCTCTGGCTTAAAATAATTTCTTGATAGTCCGGAAATGTAGCACCACCTCGATATCTGCTTTCTTTAAAACAACTTTTTCTTCAAAATTTCACGGCTCAGCAAAAAGTCGATAAAAAATCCAGCTTAATCAATTTTTTGAATCAGTAGCCCTCTACATTTTTTATTACCTATTTTATGTTCATCCCTTTGTTATTTTATTTTCATGCTCCTTTCTATACGAACTAACTATTATTATGGAATTTTCTGTAATACTTTTCCTTTACCAGCTCGTTCAGGGCTGACGCTACGGAAATTTCCGTAATACTAGTCAGTGCCGTTAAGTTTAATTTCAAAATTGCCTTATTAATTTTATTACTGAAAAATTTATAAAATACAAAGCATCGCGGTTAGTAATTTTATTTTAAAAGGTAATATCAAGTAAATAACAATTTTATTCCTTAAATATATATTAATGTTTAAATAAGGACAATTTAAGACTTTAATCTTTAAAAATAGAAGCCATCCAAATCAAACAATTAATATTTTGAATCATACAAAGGCAAACAATGAATATATTAAAAATCGAACATAAGATGAACAAAAATTAAACTGGAATTTTACAACTCAACAAGAAAATGCTAGAAAGCGAAAAATTGGCAAGTAGATACAATATTCAGAAATTTAAAGTTTCAATTCAAATCTTAAAGTTTAAGCAATATAAAATTTAAAGGGTAAAAAAGTAAACCAACGCAAATTTAAGACGGTACTAAAAAAATCGTAATTAAAAATATATGAAAATTATTTAAAAATTTTGAAATGATCAATAATCATGAAATTTTTAGTTTGAGGAACTGAAAATTAACAATTCATAATTTAAAAACATTAAATTTAACTATTATTGGGTCAAACGTTTGCTATGGAAGAATTCAGCAAATAAATATTAAGATTGGCAAATTAATATTCAATCCGTCAAAATTAAATAATTCATTTTAATTCTGCAAATGCCCTTAACTAAATTTTTTAAGTGAAAGCCTTTCCAAATGCAACAATTTTTAAATATAAGTGCTTAAAATTTTTCAATTTTAAACTTTAATTCTTTATACATAAAAGCAACACTTAAGAATTAAAGAAACTCAAGATCTTTTCAGTTCACGTACTTTAGACACTGAATATTCTTTAAAATTACTTCAATTGGCATCCACTGAAACAATTTCAACTTATTAACTTCAGGCGATTTAAATTGAGTGCCTACCAGTTTTATGGCTTTATACTATATGAGACATATCAATTTCCCCAGGTTTTTATCTAAAATGAAAAATATTTTTCAATAAAAGTTTGAGAAATGACAAAGAACACGAAAGCAGACATCTAAACACTCTTATTTTTTTAAACTGAATACGTATAAGTAAAACAGAAATTAGCTTTTGAATTTTTCAAAAAAAGTTTCCCAGTCGTATGTCTTCAGGTTCTTGACCATTTCTTAAAGTTTCAACAAAAACTATCTATTAGTAAGGAGAAAAACCTGTAAAAACTGATTTGGCTCACATGGTAAGTATCACATAAGTTGACTTTAGACATGACTTCAACTTGACTTCACACTTCGAACTCATCTGACTTTACGGAATGTTATAATCGCTCGATTGCGTCTAAAATGTTGTCAGTCCGTTCGATATATTCTGATCGACTCAGCAGCGATGTTTTAATAGCAATGACTAAAAATATCGAAGTTTGGAGGTTCGCTAAAAATAAAAATATCTCTGTTGTAGCGTTATGTTCATATCATGTTATTTCCCGTCGTGTTTTCACGCTCTAAAGTATCTATTACCGTATGCGGACTAGCATCTCCGGCGAAGAGGACTTACTAATTCATATGTTTGCTACTGCTTTCAAAGAGAAATTGACAAGAGCATATGCGCTCGATGCTGGTTAATATAGGGTTGCTACGCTACAAAAGAATAGTATGGACAAATTGGCCCACACACTGCGGTATACAACAACGCTAACTGGCATGATGGTGTATTGGATTAATCTTTAATCGCGTCGCCAGAACGAGCAAGACGCCCCTTCAATTAATCGTCTCGCCAGACGACCATGTGCACTTTAGACCTCCTACGCTAGAAAACCAATAGCGAATCTTCAAAATTACATTTTTTCTAGGTATAAGACATGAATCGAAAACCGCAAGACCAAGACGCCCCGTTTAGATTAGTCTATCTAGAAATTTTTAATTGCGTTACTTTTAACATTTTGCTTAACAATTAGTAAAAGAAAATAGTACTCCTGAGTTCTTTTTACGCTCTCAGGCACTGAACATAATTTGAAATATTCATTACTTTAAATGTAATATCACAATTCTATTTAATTAGTCTGTTTTAAGCATAATGGAGAATCCGTGAATTAAGAGATTACCTCCCTTTAACAAAAATCCAACCTAAAAAGTATCATGTCAATTATTTTGTTTCACCCTTCGATGATTAAAAAAGACAATTTTGTGTCACCCTTCGAAAATCAACAAAGACAAATTCATTAAATTCGACCAATGACACTATTTACAAAACTTAATTCCAATTTATCTTGAATGCAAATTATTTGTTCAACTGCATGGCCACCCTAATGAAGTTTCTTGGCAAATTGCATGTTAATTCCTCACTTAGCGCCTACGAATATTGCCTGATACGCTCTATTATACAGCTAGTCGTAATGGAACTCGAAATGAAGTCGATTGGACTTTAAATCGGGAATTAATTCAATTAATACACAACAGGGAACCTCAATCTCAACTTATCAAAGATAAATTTGTGTGAGTCAATAGCTGTAAATATCATCAAACTGCTATGTTAAAAAGGTCGTCTCGTCTACCTTCCTAAAAGGTCTTCAACGCATAACCATGCCACGTGCTGCTACTGAGCCGACGTATTGAAAAGCACAAGTACCAACTAATAACTTTTAATTAATAATGAAAACGGGGAGTGATAAAGAAGTAAAACCGATAAGACTCATCATTGAGCAAATTATTCAGGTTGATAATGATATAAAAAGAAGGGCCGAAATTAAGTTCTTAAAAAATAGTTTAGACAATCTGTTGAAAAATAATATCAGCTATTTATCATTAGGATTGGATAAATGTTTTTTTTTTGATACGCAGAATAAGTATTTGTGAAGAAAAAATAATTTTTGGGGAAAAAATGTTTTATTAATATTTCTAACTTTTATACATACCAGAATATAGTTACAAATTTGGTAACTATATTCTCTTATGTATAAAAGTAAGAAGATATTAATGAAAAAAATGGTCAAAAATGAAAAAAAAATGTTCCCAACATTATTTTTTCTTTACAAAAACTTATTCTACATGCGAAAAAAACATTTTGCTACTCGAAGTTCATTTTGTACAATGCATCTTTGAACCACGTTTGGTTTTTTTAATACGTGCATTGCTGAGAGGGATATTCAAACTTTTTATTTCGACAAGTTCACTCAGGATGGGCAATACTCGTTTACCGGGAGTGTAAGATTAGATTTCTCCTTTAAACTGGCAGAATTAACAGTAGCTGAAAAGGGGCCTGCATAAACTATATCACCGATTTTGGGATAGCAAAATACAACAAAATAGTTTAAATTTCAACCAACATAAATGAATTTTTAACCAAAAAGGATGAAATTTTAACCAAGAAAAAAGTAATTTTTAATCCAACAGTTGCACTAAAAACCAAACAACAGTTAAACTTTCGAGCAAAAGGACAAATTTTTAACAAAAAACTCTTTAATTTTCGAAAAAAATCACATTTTCAAAATATTTGAATTTGTAAGCTACAAAGATGCATTTTTAACCAAAAGGTCGAATTGTTAAACAAAGAAGATCCACAGACCAAAAGATAAATTTTCAATCAAGAAAGATGTTTCTTAAACCAAACAGTTGAATTTTTAAAGAGAGAAAAAAACCAATGCTTAACCAACACAGGTAGACTTTTTAAACAAAAATAGTTAGATCAATTTTGTTCAATTTTAAGCGACAAGAAGAAAAAAGGGGAAGTATCTTGACCGATTGTTAATATCAATTTGTAATGAAAAATCTATGCATCCTATAAACAAAAATACCGTGAAAATGGTTTATTTAATGATAATTATTTATATTTAATTTCTCAAAAGTCTTAATTTTAAACATTGCTCAGTTTTGAGGTGGTGTGCACGGGAAGGACGCCCTTAATGCGATGTTTCTGGTCAGTTTTTAATTATTGATATTGTAAATGAATTCTTTTCGTCTTGTAAATTTAAAGCGGGGAGTTGCTGCTTATCTAAAGTTTCCAACTCGTTCATTCAGAGTAGAAAAACTTGAAGTATGTAAGTTTTTGCTCTATTTTGGGTTCGATTAAAAGCGCCCAGGAAGAAAGGAATCCAGAGTGGATTTTTTCAAACATCCACACTTTCATTAGACGAATATTCTTGGCTCTTCTTTATCAAGCGCGAATATCAGCGGCTTCGCCGAAGAAGACTTAATTAGCCGCTGTGTAGGTGGACGAGTACTAGATAGCAAAATTACTCGCTTCCTAGTTGAAGAGACGCGGGTCATAGGTGCAACTCGCGGTATAATTAAATAATTCAAACTGCATTTCAAAAAAGGGCCATTTAACAAAGTTGGAATTGGAATTAAAGATATTTTCCTTTTCCGAAATCTAGAAGTGATGTGCTCGATTATTGTATCGAATAAGGAAAACGAATTTCTGTACTAACAATGTTGACTGCAAGGAAGATATGCAGAAAAGTAACGTTATTCTTTCTGGGGAAGTGCAATTTAACGAGTCATTAAATTCTCTACATGCTTCGTTCATAAGAAACTCGGGATGTTTTCGCCATTCCTCAGACTTCTAAGTTTTTTCTTTTCGTTTAAGTGATTTTATTCTTGAAAGTGCAACTTTCAAGGTTTTTGCAATAATAACTTTATATAACTGGCTAAACCTTAACAATTTCTATTGATCAGGAATTCCCTCAATGAAATTATCCCGGGCATCTACTAATTTTCGCCCACCAAATTAACGGTTAACTTAGTTTAATTCTTTTTTTGTTTGTTATAATTGGTCAATAATTCTTAAATAGAATTATGCATATCTTTGTTATTAGTGATCAATTAATGATTAATTATTGAAGAGTTATTAAAAACCCTATTTTTATACTTTTTTTTTAAATCTGGTAATCTTGCAAAATTAAAAAGTTTCGCTTTAAAATGTTTTTCAATTTCATATTAGAATTAATTTTTCAAAATAATACACCATGAAATTTTTCCACTAATCGCAATACAAATATTTTCTTCTTTACACTGTCAGAAAAAAGTCGCAGAGTCACACCGATAAGTGAAAGTTTTTCCCTTTGCAACAGGAGTGTGTAATTTTACATCTCTATCGGTGCAAAGTTCAATGTCGCACAAGTTAACTGCGCGTGCGCGCGCAAAGCAACTTATCGGTGTCGTTTTCGCACCCTATAGCGTCGATTGTATGCTTCTCGCACCATGTGAGTGTTTGATATTACACTATCCAGTGAAATTTTAAGTTTAGATTAAGACTTTGACATCTCCACGGTGTCATTCGGTAGTATTTTCAACACTAGGAAGTTGAGATTTCATAAATTTAGCAACTTAACACCGGAGCAGTGCATTTAATAGAAAAAATGCTTTTTCGCACCAAAATATCGCACCGCGTCATTACAACTGTACACTTCGGTGTACAGTTGTACGAATTTTTTCTAACAGTGTATTCTGTATTCCAATTGGAAACGGTTAGCCCTGACTGTTTGCGTTCGGATTTCTGGAAATATCTTCAAGGCCAAGTCCGAATTATATACAATCCAAGTTCCAGTGTATACAATGTTGAATGTTTATAGCTTAGAGTTTGAAATTGGCTAACTTTTAAATGATCGATTTATTTGATTTTCCATTTGAAGTCGTTAGAATGCAAAGACATTGTTTTCGTAGTTTTTTGTTGCTTTCTAATCCTTCAAATCAGGGTTTTAATGGACTATCATATTTATTTTGAAGTTGCACAATCTTTCAATGTGACAATTTTTTAATTTTGGAAGATCTCAAATTCTCCTATAATCTTCAATACCTATTGAATTTTAATTTATTTTTGAATATCTTGATTGTCAATTTTTCGTCTCAGGCTTTTAAGTAAAAATTCCTGTACAATTTTTAACTCTTAATACATTAAATAATACCGTTATGAACGTTTTAACTTCAAATTCTTTGTTTCTAGTAATTTTCGATTGAAAACTGTACATATAATTACATTCATTTTTAATAATATTATCAAACATTGATGTTAAACGATTTTCAATCAGTGGAAATAAATGTTCAATATCTTATAGTTAGTTTTCGATCATTTGGTCTGTTTGTTTTGTAAGAACCAATATTACCAATTTTTATTGGCGAAAAATAGCCTCTTTTTTATTAACTCTTTTTTCGTTAATACAATTTTTTAAATATTTTTTATGACAAAAATAGACAAACTAATCGAAAGTTTAAACATTATCAATTATTGTCTGGTAATTTGCATGCAATGTTTACAATTTCTTAAGGGCATGCGACACAGCGAAATACCTATATTACCGACTCACTTTTTCAGTTCACTGAATATTTTTTTGGACC